>PVKC010036252.1:0-13302 GCA_004027635.1 Crocidura indochinensis
TCTCCTTTCTCTTTCTCTCTATACAAAACCTCTCCAAAAAGAAGCACTCCCTTGTCTGCCTCCAAGTGATCCAGAGAATTAGGCTTAATAATTGTACTAGGTTTTGACGTCACTAGAGCGCCCATCACAGCCACGCCCCATTTAGTGCTCCCGAGCTGTCAACCTCCAAAAGCTTTGGATCAATACATCTTTTTCTCTTGATCAGGAATATTAAATTGTAAACTTTTAAAAACTGCATTCAAGCCACATGAAAAGGCTTATTGATCAACCTGCTTTTAGCTTGCACCGTGTTGATAATGAAACATCACATGAGGTAGAGGGAAAATAAACCCTGTGCTTAAACCTTCTGCTGGGCATAGCATATCATTCCTGCTGCTAGAAAAAAATGAAGTCGCAGCAGAATCCAGAGTGTTACTAAACGAAACATCTCACTGAAGTAAATAGAGCAGGGAGTAAATCTTTCCAGCAGCACATACATGAAGCTATGCATGCTAGACCTAATACTGAAGTATCAGGTAAATCATATGTTTCTTCATCATGTACAAAAAAGACAGGATAAAAGCTGATGACAAACAAACGTTTGAAACACTGTCTGCAAAGCAGATGTTCTTGGCCAACCTGTGTCCCTCCCCACAGATGCTGACCTTTCAGCAAATGACTAAGAAAAGTCTTAGAGCAGAGAATACTGTGCCTCCGAGATCAACACATGAATTTTTAATTAATTTTAATTAATTTAATTCGGCCTAATTGTTGAAATTGTCTCTTCACTACTGTCATTGCTTTGCAATAGCATGTGTATCTCTTTCTTTCTCTCTCTCAAATGGCTTACTTATTGATTTCTCTGAATTTATTTTCAAAATATTTGTCACCTAAGAACTATATTGTATCATTTCTCTAGCCAAATATGTTTTTGAACAAATTCTTTGTATTTGTTTACTTATTTATTTATTTGTGAGGGGAAACTATACTTAATGGTGCCCAGGGGTAATTCTTGACTCCATGTTCAGGAATTATGCCTGGAACGCTCAGGGGTAACATATGGGTACCAGGAATGGAACTTGGGTCTGCTACATGTAAGACTAGTGCACAAACACTGTACTAGCTCTAGCCCCTCTTCTGGACAAATATTTAAAGATTTAATTATTGCATAAGTAGACTATGAGCTTCTGAATTAATTTTTATTTTTACTGAGTTATTATAATTTAGGTCAGATGACTGCAATCATGTTCATGTTTATGGTTTTGATATGTGCAGGCAGGAAATTCAGCACCACTGAAATAACGATGACCTTCCACATTGTCCTAATGTTACTTCTAGGCACCCTCCTCATCACATTCATCCAGCTAAATTCTAAATCTTAAGGCCCTTTCATCCATCAATAGGTATTTGATCTGATCATAGTATCCTATTAATCAGTATTCTTCATTTACCCTTAGATATTTATCTAGTTATACCTTAACCACACTAGTCCAAAGACCACTCTTTATTCAGGTCCCCCTGTCCTCCACCTTGTCCCTTCTCTCCATAATAATCTTCCCTTGACATCAGACTCATTAATGTCTCTAAAACTAATATTATTTCTTTACTCACAAAATTTCATAAGAACATTTAGGGCTATGTAACAAATAATTTTAGTATTCAGAACCATCCTGGACACTGTCCTCTCACACTTCTTTCCAAAACATAAACAGCATGACTTGCCCTCACCTAGGTCTGTGCCATAACTAACTTTCCAAACACCCTTTTGATTTCTGCCTTTGAATCTCTTCTCCTGGTGATCTTCCACTTCCCCATCTACCTTAGAATACTGGAACTCAGAATGGAGAGAATCAATAAAGTATGTATCAATCAGGACTCAGATCAGATAGGATGTGAGCTGAGTTGGAATTTTTTCCCAATATCTAAGAAGACTCTAGAAGTCATGGACCATCCCTTTCATTTTTGAAATAACAAAACATTTAGTACTTTATCTCTCTACAAGCTACACAGTCATTTACTCATTGCTACTTACCCATGCTTGAAAGCATTGGACTTATATGTTGCTTGCAAGACATATAACCCCTGAGCCGAATCTTTTTATTCTAAAGATCTTTTGAATCCATATTTTGCCTTTCTCAAGAAGTTCAGCAAAAGATATGAGGCATAGATTGTGAAGTTATGTTTGTTTTATTTTGTGATCTTAGATTTGTGGACTGAACTTGTGTCAGCCACATCAACATAAGGAGTCCTTCAATCTGCACTATTACTCTGACTCCATAACACATGTTCTTAATAGCCCCATATCTTTGATCACTAAAATATACAATAAAACTTGGGCTCATTGTACAGAAGTTCAGTTTTTATAGTCTAGCTCTAGTAGTACTTAACCTGATCATTGATTTATAGGCACATTCACACCTTGAGATGCTATTTCAGTTTGTTAAAGTCTCCTCTCATTTAGAAGATAGTCTAAGACATCTAGAAGTGATCTAGACCTTGATAATGGTATAAATGAGTCCACTAATTAAAGAGCTACCTAAAAGTTTCACACTTCCTCTCTATTTAAATCTGAAATTTAAATGTTCAATGTCATCTTTTCCAGTGATGGATTAGAATTTAGTATATGAAGCTCCTGAGTTCATCTTCAAGAAGATGATGATGCTCACCTTATAACGTTATAAGTAAAGTATTTCTGGTTCTCCACTAAATCAGAAATTATGGTCTCAGCACTCAAATGCTTATGTCAAGAGGATCAAAATCTCTTCATACACCTGTTACTTAGGAGATGAAGATGCCTAAGAAATGAAATAAATCTATTTTGAAAACTTGGCTCCAGCTGCACTTAATAGAGTTTTGAGCTGAAAATTCCAACAGACAATGTGGTTTCAGTGTATGGTAAAAAAAATTCTAAAGTCTTCTTAAGTAACTATGTTTATAAATATAAAAATTACACAGGCAAATTTGAACCTCAGCCTTGAATATTAAACCATAAAGAGCATGCCATATAATTTTCATCGTTGATTCATTTAATTGAAAAAAACACATGCTTATTAATACAGCTCAATTAAAAACTAAAGTTTGTGAAGAGAGTTCTTTTATTTCATAGCATCTGCTTTAAAATTAAGGATACTTTAAAATATCCAATAATCTTTACAGAAAAATGTATTTACAACATTTGAGATGTGCTGTATCAGCACCTCAAATACGCAGCACAATCCTGCTAAAAACTCTCTTTAGGGAATATTATATTGACTGCCCACTTCATAAAAACTCCCTCCTCCAACTTTTAAGACTCAATTCAATATATTTTAGATATTAGATAATCCCTCTGGGCTGCATTATTAGCAGCATCTAACTTGAACAAATGTTATTTTACTTATTATAATTAATCGCATTCCTCAAAAATAATGCAATGTAAAAATATAAAGAACTATGTTCATCACCTGAATAAGTTTTACTTCAAGTTTTATGCTCATAAAATTGAATATTTTATCACTTTATTTTGGGTGTGATATTTAACAAAATAAACAGACTAGAACATTAGAGCAGTCTTTTTAGATATTGGCTTGTAATTATCAAGAAGAGGAATCAAAATACATTTAAGGGCCAGATATATGGTTTAGTGGTTCCAAGTCTGAAGCCCTGAGTTTGATTCCTGACTCCAAAAGTTACATATAAAGCTATTATACCCATCTTTAGTTCCTGGCTCCAAAAATTACATACAAAGCTATTATACCCATCTTTAGTTCACTAAGTATATTTTTTTTAATCTAACAATGAATGGACAAATTAAGCTGGACAAGTAGAGGTTAAATCCTCAGACATCTAGAGTCAAGTGGGCCAGCACGAAATTCTGATGCCTGTATCTGGCCTCTCTATGTGAGAAAGGGAATGTCCCTTCTTCAATTTTCTCAATATTTTGACATAGAGATAATCAAATTTATTGTTATACTATTTAAAATTTGCATATAAATTAATTAGCAAATTAATTAGCATAAAATTGGCATTTAGTAAGGTTATAAAATGTCATTAGTTATCACACCAGCATGCATTACAGTTTTTAATAAGGCATCTGGTAAAGCACCTTAGAATACCCTTGTAAAAATATAACTAAAATTATTGTAGTTAAATTATCAATGAGTTAAAGAAGACAAATCAATGTCAAGTTGGTCAGTAGATGATGGGGCAGTTTTTCTCTGAAAGCAACACCTACATTCATGAAGCAATACCAAACTTCAAAAACGCTGATTTTGCAGTATATAATAAAACTCAGTAAATATAAGCTATTTTCAACTGCATACACAAATTAGAATACTTGAGCTGGAAAATGTGGCATAGCAAAGAACTCATTTAAGAATCTGGATGCTCTTCCATCTCTTGGCATTTCTGTAATTTCAAAGTTTTCTCATCTCTTTTGAAAGCAGGAGCATGCACTAAATAATGCCATCACTGCAATTCTGCTCATTGCCTTCTATAAGGAATGCAGCATGACAAAGGCCTTTCTCTCCAGGGCTGGAGCAATAGTATAGCCAGTAGAGTATTTGTTTTGCACACTGTCAACCCAGGATCTAACCTCAGCATCTCATTTGGTCTCCATAGTCCAATTTCTGAGTGCATAGAGCCAGAAATAACACCTGAGTGCCACTATGTGTGGCCCCCAAACAAAAGCAAACAAAAAGCCTTCCTTTCCTGGGCACATCTTAGTGAATGAAGCCACTAATGCCTTGAAAGAAGGTCAGAATACAGTTTTCCTGCATCCCTTTCCATTTCTACACTGATAGTCTTCACTAAACACCCTCACACCTTAAGAATATCGTATATCCTCGAGTAAAAGTTGAGTTTTTTCTGCACAAAATTTGTGCCGAAAAACCCGAGCTTGGCTTATTCTTGGGTCATACAGGTTATTTCATTTGGTGCGTGTACACTGAATCACATGCATGTAGTCTCCAGTTGTCTTCTGATGTCTGCTAGAGGGGGCGGTGCTTCAGCTCAGTCAACAAATTGCAGCTGAGCTGAAGAGGTAGGCCACTGAACTGAACTGGTTGCCACTGAACTACTTAATCCACAATATTCATTGGCACATTTAATTAAGTGAAAAACCAATTTAAGGCAATAAAGTTACGTAAATAAATGTTTATTAATCCTGAATCCTTATAATCAGGAGTTTTGAAGTATAAGGATTCAGGATTTTTTAACCATTAATTTACAATGCTTTACTGTCTTAATGGTTTATTCACTTTATTAAAGTTGTCATTGAATACTGTGGGTTAATGTGGTATATTAATGGTATACAGTATATCAAATAATCATGTATTGTAAATGTAATCATGCATCAATTGATTGATTCTTCAATTATTGTAATTATTTTGTGTATATATATATATATATATATATATATATATATATATATATATATATATATTTGGTTTTTGGGCCACACCCAGTGGTGCTCAGGGGCTACTCCTGGCTGTCTGCTCAGAAATAGCTCCTGGCAGGCACAGGGGACCATATGGGACACTGGGATTCGAACCAACCACCTTTGGTCTTGGATCGGCTGCTTGCAAGGCAAATGCTATGCTATCTCTCCGGGCCCCGGGTATATATTTTTACTTTTGAAATTTACCAGTGACTGCTGCATCTCCCACCTCGGCTTATAACTGAGTCACTAAGTTTCCAAATTTTAGGGTAAAAGTAAAGGGTTGGCTTATACTCGGGTCGGCTTATACTCAAGCAGATAGTAATTGTTCAGAAAACACACAGTTGCTTAAAATATCAAGAAAATAAATGTAAAAAAAAATAAAAGTAACTACATCCTTTCCTTTTTTCTCTATGCAGCTTAATATGAGAATAGTTGGACAGTACTCCTCCCCCCTCCCCACACACACACATAAAGAACAAGAAGTTGAGAAGTTTTGTGATACCTCAAACTATGCTGACCAAATACAGATATACCAAATTATTGCTATGAATAGGAGGCAGACATTTCCCTCATGACTAAAGTTCACCAAGAGAAGGAGAAGGAGCCGGAGAGATAGCATGGAGGTAAAGCATTTGCCTTGCATGCAGAAGGTCGGTGGTTCAAATCCTGGCATCCCATATGGTTCTCTGAGCCTGCCAGGAGCAATTTCTGAGCATAGAGCCAGGAGTAACCCTTGAGCGCTGCCGGGTGTGACCCAAAAGCAAAAGAGAGAGAGAGAGAGAGAGAGAGAGAGAGAGAGAGAGAGAGAGAGAGAGAGAGAGAGAATAATACACCCAACTCTCAACAATGGGCATACAGGACCCAGTGGAGAAGTGTATTTTTATGGCAATGCAGCTGTCCTGGAGATATGTTATTTTTTTCTTTTCACAATGAATATTTGATAAGTGGCAGTCCTTATTTACTGCCCTTTCTGGAGGGAAAATTTTCATCTAATTCACTAACTAAATTCTTACTGGATTAATGAGTTCAGGGGACTATCCCCTTGCTGCTTTTCAAGCACCACAATAAAATGCTTCTCCCAAAACTTCAGTCCACTGGAATACAAAAAGATATATCTACCAACATCATGAGGACAGAAGATGTGTCCTTAGTAGTCAAGGTGTCAAGTAACTACTTGAATCCAATCTGTACCAAATTAGAGGGTATTGATGAGTTTATCGAGAGTTGATTGAAGAAGACAAGGTCAAGTGGGTCCTACCCCAGAGGAGGCCTTCAGAGGAAGAGGGACCAAGAAAACACCTGAGCCATGTTCTCTGCTACTAAATCAGAAATTATATCAGCAATGAATGGAGTAAGGTCAAGTAACCCACAAAGTCAAGGAGAAAGCCCACATCTCCTTCCTCAATGACACCTTTTCCTTCTATCCAAATACCGAGAAGTATAGTCTTGAATTCAAATTATCCCTAAATCACAAAGCCAAGTTTGTGAGGAGTAAAAGTGCTGATGGTTAAATCAGATATGGAAGAAAAGCTTTCAATTGGAACAAACTACATTTTAACCCAGGGAATAAGATGAGGAAATGGAAAGTATGAAAATATATAGTTAAATTGGGTGAAGCTTGTATTTAAGAAAGCATGGTTGAAAGGGATTATTGGAATAAATTTAAATTGTTATAGTTTTATCTCTCAGAGAACTGAAAATCTTAAAAAAAAACTCATTATTAAATAAATAATCCCTTTTGTTGTTCTTTAAGGATTTTCACTGACTAATTTTCTATAGTATAAGATTTAAACTTTGATTCAAACTACATGTCTTTTATGATAAAAAGAAACATGTCTTTTATGATAAAATTAAAATTATACAATTATGCACATAGAATTTATCCAGCATTTGGGTTCTGTGTCTTTCTCTTAATTTCCTAAAATAGAGCACCCAAAACTCTCATAATTGAATTTTCTTGTCAAATGGGATGATTGAATGAGTGGGGAGGACCAAGAACTTTAGAATGGAGGTTGGTCACCAGGCTAGGGTTAGAACTTTCATGTATTCACAACCATCAAGTTGTGTAGTTAGACTGAAGGTGGCCTAAGTTAAACCACCAAAAGATCAATAACCCAATCAATCACAATCAATGAAACTCACTGATCATCAAGGGAATCCCTAAGTGATAAGGTTTGAGGAGCTTCCAGGTGGCTGAACATATCCTTGTGCAGGAAGAGAGAGACATGGCACTGAGGAATGGCAGCCCTCGTCTGTGTCTTATACCACTCTTTCATTTTTCTGTTCTTCAGTTGAATCCTTTATAATAAATTTAAAATTAGAATAAAATGGTTGTTTGAGCTTTATTAGGCTTTTTAACAATTATTGAATCTGAAGGGAGATTATAGGAGACTCCCATAGAAAGTTGACCAAGCCAAAGTGACTGGCATTTTAAGTGGACTGTTTTTGGTGAATTGTTGAGCTTTTGACCTGTAAGATTCAAACTGACCCCACTAGTCTAAATTAAACAGAATTCCTGGACATCCAGTCGTTGGAAAAAAAATTAAATAGTCAGTTGATGTTTGGTGTGGGTTGGTTAGCAGAGAACAGTGGTTAATTGTTGAATACATGATGTGTTTAGTGAAAGAATAAGTTCCTAGTAAAATCTAACCTATGCCCTTGTAGACTTTAAATTATAATTTCAAATTCAAAATATTTGAACAATGTTCTATTTTTGTCTTCTGTATTTTAATGCTCTGCTGTGCTTTTCCATTCATTACACAGTGGGTGCTCAAAGAAGAGCTACTGAATGGGAAAAAATATTCCAAAGAATAACAAGAACAATACCAATTTTTATTGAATAATATTCATTTTTTTAAGAGTGCCAATAGAATGGATATGTGAGATAGGGTTTTTCTCTCCTGTTATCTCTAGTTGGGAAATAGTGGTTGCCAATCAAATATCACTGTAATGTTCAGGTATGTGTTGAAATGGTACTTCGACTTTAATTTTTAATGTTTCTCACGACTTTTTATGGCCAAAGTAACTAGCATCTGTTTGGGGGAGGAGAGTTAGTAACTCAGGCAGCATAGTAAAAGGAACATGGGGCAATACTCCTTGCAAACAGGAATGAAAATACAGTGTGATTGAGAAATGTAATGTGTTGTTTGAAGTGATGGGATGAAGTAGTAGTTAAAAGGATCTTTCTCTAGATTAACTGACATGAAAAAGATTGATTTTTGGATTTTATCCTTCAGTGTCAAATACTCTGTTGCAAGTAATTATGGTTGCACATGTCATGCGTACAAACTGATGCGTGCAAGCTACGTGATGGACTGTGGAGTCCTTAGCATACTGTAACTAAAATGTAAGTGATCCATATATATATTTTTTATTTTGGACCACACCTAGTGATGATCAGGGATTACTCCTGGCTAGGCACTCAGAAATCGCTCCTGGCTTGGGGAACCATATGGACACCAGGAAATCGAACTGTGGTCCATCCTGGGTCAGCAGTGTACAAGGCAAATGCCCTCCCACTGCACCATCGCTCTTACCTCACATAGCCATATTTTTAAAGAAACTCCAATGATCAGTGTAGCAACAAGATTAGAAAATTTATATTTATTTCCCCACATGTACTCACATATGTGACCTAGAATGTTACTGAACCTCACTAAAATAATTTTCTCATCTATAAAATAAACATTAATATTTTTAAAATCAAATAAAATATAGAAGCTTAAAATTTGAGCGTATTAGTTAATTAGGATGAAAATAAAAGACAAGGTTGTATGATGTTTGTGATTTTCATCCATAAAGAACATCTTGCCTTTCCTCTGTCAAAATCTCATTTGAAATTCTAAAATAAAATCTGATCTAAAATCCAATTTTTATATATGACTCTAATCTGATAATAGCAACTCATCTTCTTGCTTGGAAATAGATATAGAAAGTAATAGCAGATATTAAGATAAATTGATAGATGATATATATCTAATAACAGTATTTTGGTATAATATTTTTTAAATTGTATTCCAATTGTATTCCAACTTGTCTATGTTTTTAAAATTGAAAATAAATAGCCTTGTTACTGGGAATTTGGCCAATCATAAGTAACAGATAAAAACATGCATATTAGCACTAGATGGAAATTAAGGGGACATTTGTTCAATTACCCATAGACCAAAAGTTTTAAATGAAGAATGTTCTGACAATGTAAATCTAATAGTTGTTCTGCTCTATTTGCTATAAAACTAGCATCTCTCACACAACTGATGTTGAGAAATGCTACATTTTTTATTTTAATAAAAGACTGTCAACTCTATTTGGAATTACACGCTTCCTCTTGAAAGAAACAACATATTCCTATCTCAACTATTTGTACTAACCATTTCTTTTGTAAAAATCATAGAAAATCTCTGCTGATAGCTAACTAAAAGACAACCCTGACACCATGAAACAATAGATGCTGGTGAGTGCCAGAGATGGGAAGAACCAGTTTAAGCATTAAACTTGGATGTGGATAGTGAAAATTTAGTCTTTGTAAGCAGTCAATTACCTAGGTGTACCTTGGGATGAAAACAGCAACCTATATCAGTAGACCTATATCAGGACAAGAGGAGAAACTATTCTCATCTAAGTAAATTGGATTATTACTGGGTTCTCAAGAGCTCTTCACATATAACTATTCTCAAAAATTACCACTTCTGCTGGATGTTATGACAAGAATTCATTTCTTCCACCTCTCAGCATCCTCATTCTCTTTCTGTGCCTACTCAATAAATAACCCAAATCATTTCCAATGTTTTACTATTTCTCAGGACTGATCCTTGTTTTCAAAGAAGAGTCTGGCAATTGTAATTAAATCAAGGGCCCTCATCTGAACACTTATTAACATCATGTATTAACTTTCATGTTGATTTCCTTTCCAGTAATTTTTTTTTGGGGGGGAAGGGAGCACACCTGGTGAAGCTCAGAGGTTACTCCTGGCTATGTGCTCAGAAATTACTCCTGGCTTGGGGGACTATAGGGACACGGAGGATCGAACTGAGGTCCTTCCTGGGTCAGCGTGTGCAAGGAAAATGACCTACTGCTGCGTTACCATTCCAGCCCACTCTTTCAGGTAATTTTTTTATGGTTCAAAGTTATGTTTAAATAGCTGTGGTCTTTTGACTTTCTTAAAACCGAACTCATTTTGGAGGTTGGAAATTTCGATCAGAGTGAGTCAGTCACTGCTTCTCTTTGCTAATATTTGTTCTACAATTCTTATGAGCTCAATATCCTTTGGGACTAGAAGACCTGCATAAAAGAAAGGGCTTGGGGATGATCTGGAAGGCAGAATTCAGCAGAAGGAAATTGAAGATGTGTTCTTGGGAAAAGCTCCTTAGGTACCCAAGGGTCAATCCAATACATCAAATTCAAAATAATAAAAATGATTAAGCTAAGCAACATTGAATCAAGAGAAGAAATATCAATCAGCTCAATTCCCAGGATTGAAACAAAATTTCATGGCACTTATTTGCTTAGCAGTTAATTTTATAGATATAATCATGACATTCCCTTGCTTTCCTAAAATGATCTAGGCACTTAACTTTTGTCAAAGTTCACTATTTTGTTCTTTAACCTCACAGCCCCTAGCCAATGCCATCAAAAGTACCTTTTTTCTAGAATAACAGTTTGCCTTGTCACACCCTGTACCTAGAATTTATCTTTCCAGATTCTTTTGAAATCTCAAACCAAGAACTTTTACTGCTCTGTTCTTTCTAATCCATATACTTCTAACACATGGAATCAGCTATCCAGAAAATATAATCAGATAGTTTAAGATAGTCACCACTTTTAGAGCTTCTGCTAGATTGACACTGTAATTATGAAAATAGCTCAGATGAAAAGCATCTCACCAAGAGAGGTTAGATTCATTTTAACAGAGTAGGCAATTTTAAGGACCCCTAAAATACTAAAAGGGACATGTTCATAGCCGCTTGGATTAAAATATCAAAATATTTTTCTGGTATATAAACATGACTGAGGTTCTTAGAAGCTCATGCATATAGACTTTTATTTATTTTATTTTTATTTATTTATGTATATATTTCTGGGTTTTGGCCTCACCTGGTAACACTCAGGGGTTACTCTGGCTAGGCACTCAGAAATTGCTCCTGGCTTGGGGGACCATATTGGACGTGGTTCATCCTAGGTCAGTTGCATGCGAGGCAAATGCCCTACCTATGTTTTATTAAATCACTGTGAAATATACAGTTTAAAATTTGATAGTTGGATTCTGATCATACACCCATTCTTTCACCAGTGTTCACTTCTCACTACCAATTTCCCTAGTTACCTTTCTGTTTTGTACTAATTCCCTACTGTCTATCTCTATGGCAGACACTTTACTCTTTCTCTCTCTTTTTTCTCTCTTCTCCTTTTCCACTATTAGGCACTGTGGTATGCAATGATGCTACTTAAGGGGTATCAGACATATCATTTTATTTCCTTTTATTGCCAGTTATTGTCCAGAGTGATCATTTTCAACTATTATTGTCATTGTAGTCCTTTCTCTGTTCTAACCATTATGGGCTTTTGAGCTTTTAATAATGTTACTTGTGCATTTAATTCTATGACCTTTCCTATGTTGCTCCTGTTACTGATACATACTTGATTATGATGGACACTTTACTTCATTATGATGCTCAGATCCTTTACTTGATTATGATGCTCAGACACTTTTCTCTTGTGGTACTTTCAGGGGAAATGGAGGTACACACCATTTGCAGAGCTTGTACATACAACTTCTCTATGATCCTGAAAGCAAAATGCTTTGTTGCCACACCAGCAATTTTAAAGGGCCCTGTTGTCATGATAATATTTAATGTCTGGGTCAGTGTCAGGATCTAATTCATGGCCTCATGCCCAAAAAGAAGTAGCTGTAGTACTGAGACTTCCTCAAGTTTTTATTGGTGAGTGATTCTTTTTGAATATATAAAGTGGAATAAATGTGTCTGTAATTCCACTTGGAAAACGAGCATAAGAGTTGAAAAGTTTAAATGCAAAATCTACACTAGCTTATAGAGCATAAAAATGATCACATCACATGTTCAAAGTTCACAAACTACCTAGCTTCAATTTAACTAATTCTCTGACTTGCTCGATAATAGTGATAGAATTGAGTCAGAAGAAACTATGAAATAAAATGAGTTTCCTGGAAATTTCTTACAATATTCAAGAAAGGCTCTTCAAAGATACTATTTACATGTATTAAGAGTTTACATGATTAGAGAAAAATGTTGACCTTATAGCTATAAGAAAACAATATCTATATACCTGTAGATAGAAATATAATTTTTATAGTTAACATTAGTCTTAGGCCTAATTATTCTTAGGCCCTGTACAATCTTTTAGATTAAGTTATGATTCAAAATCTGGAACCCGAGAACATGAAGAAAGAGAAAGACATGGACAGTGTATGAACTCAAAGTTCATTGCTATGTGAATTTAAAGAGAAATGAGGGTTCCAACATCCCCAGGAGAGAGTATCATGCAGAAGGATATGAGTCAGAAGGAGAGGGACAGACAGGCACAGAATAATTGCACACACTTAATTGAGGGCTATGAAAAATGTTGCAGGAAAATAATGTCCAAATACAAGAGAAATGAAGGGCAGGAGGCCTTGTCCTTCATAGGAGTTTTCTGAAGTCTAGGAAGAAGGATTAGGAAAGGAAGAGACCATTACAAAATAATAGAAAAGAGTCATCACTCTGGGTCCTGAATGGAAGTAATATAATATGCATGATACCCTTTCAGTAACAGTATTGTAAATCATATGCCTAAATGAAAAAAGAGAAGTATCTACTATAGAGGCTGGGGTACAAAAGGGTAACAGGGTCATTGGTGGAGGGAAGTGAGCACTGGTGAAAGAATTGTTG
>PVKC010036253.1:0-13163 GCA_004027635.1 Crocidura indochinensis
GGGATCGAACCACAGTCCATCCTAGGTTAGCACAGGCACCTTCCCTCCAGCGCCACCGCCCGGCCCCAATTGGCTCATTCTTATTACAAACCTGTACTTCCATTTCTAACCTCTAAACAATTTCAGAAAAGGCTTCTGTAAAATAAAAGGCTACTGTTAAGTAAAAAGTTAATTACAAAATAAAGAATAATCATGATTATAAAAGGACAGCTTTTTCTTAGGAATTGTCCATTAAAAAAGCATTTCTGGGTCGCAGCAACAGTACAGTGGGTAGGTACTTATCTTATACACAACTAGACGGACTCCATCCCTGTCATCCCCAACCACATAAGGAATGATCCCTGAGAGCAAAGCAGGAGTAAAGTCAGAGTATTGCCAGACGTGTCCCAAAAACAAACCAAAAAGATATTAAAAGCCAGTTTCTAGAATATTATCATACTACTGTCAGAAATGTTCTCTAGAAGAAAGAGAATCATCATGCCTGTCATCTGGAGACCGAATGGGTCCCCTGTAAAGAAACTCCCGGGTCCCCTGGGCAGCCCAATGTCTGCTCTTACTGACCATTGCCATCATTAGCCGTCTCTGCCTTGGCTGCCTCCTCTAATTCTGCTGTTTTTAGTTTCACCTCTGGGCAGTATTCACCATCCTGCTCGTTTGAGGCTACATCTGATGGGACGTTTTCTTCTATTATTTTTCTTTCGGCTTCTCGTTCTAATTCTTCTATTTCCTGCAGGCGCTTTTCCAATAATTCAGCTTGCCTTTTCTGCTTCTTTTTCAGTTTTTTCTTCTTGTTTTTTGATATTTTTCCTATCTACAATGTATTAGGAAAATACCAAAGGTCAGCTACATCCTTTTTTAAGCATCGAACAATAGAATCAATGACAACCATATGGTAAATATATATTTGCCCCAGGTTATTTTCCAGTCATAGTCAATAGAAATCATGAGCTCAGACATAATATCACCTTGTGACTAGGATTAATTTAAACCACCATGAACAAACTCGGTCTCATTTCAATGAATGAAAGTACTGTTAGATTCTGCCTTCCAAGGACTACTACTTATATGCAGGAAATCTCTTTCATTTAGATCACAAAGAACTAAGTATGGGAAAGGAAAAAAAGAAAAAAAGAACTAAGTATGCTAAGATACTCTTGCTATAAACAAAAAGCACCTCTTGCAAGTTTTATAAGCAGCTGTCCATAAGTAAATAACAAAATTCCTTCCGTTTTATTGCCTTCTATTCTACCTGACAAACAGAAATGCCTGTCCAAAAGAGGTCTCTATTTTACTAATTCCTAAACTGAATGTTCTTGTCAAATTATTTTGATTCAAATAGCTTTTTTAAATATGTAGGTATCCATGTTCATGCAAGTTGGCTCTTGAGTGCACACACTAGGTGCATATGTATGTGTGCACGTGCGTGCGCACGCACATATACTTATACACACATATATACAGAGACATAAGTTAAATATATAAAAGAGTATCCATACAGAGATAGAGATTTCTGCAGAGAAAGATTCTAAGGCAGGCTTAGATCTATTGGAATAGAATTTAATTTCATGCAACACCTTGTTTTATTGGACTTAGTGAGCTGATAACACAGAAACACAAAATAAGACATATTTAACTACTGGTAAAAATTAAAAAGCAAACCGTTTTAAATAAAAATCCCAGAAGTCAAATTGAAAAAATAAAGAGCAATGTTGGAATGATCACACTCCAATTCTGATCTCCATCATCTCACAGATGACAAGAGAATAAAATGCACCCATCAAGGCAGAGAAAAATAAAGACAGAGACCTGGAACAATGTCCACTGCACTAATCATAAAAATTACTTCAACTCACCAAAACAATATACAACATGTTATCTAAAAACAGCAATTGAGAACATTTTATATTTATGTTTGAAAACATCACAATATTTGCAGCACATGGAGAAAAACAAACAATAAAAACTACAACCAGGGGCCGGAGCTAGCGGTAGCACAGAGCGGTAAGGTGTTTGCCTTGCCGGCACTAGCCTAGGATGGATCATGGATCGATCCCCCAGCATCCCATATGGTCCCCCAAGCCTGGAGTGATTTCTGAGCCCATAGCTAGGAGTAACCCCTGAGCGTCATTGAGGTCACCCAAAAAAACCCTACAACCATCCCACCTTAAATGCAAAATTACTGTAGAAACATTTAATGATATAAACATGAATGTTCACATTTGACATTAAGGTGAATATCGGTGTTTGTGACTACTTACAGGTTTTTGTTGTGGAGCAGTACTCACTGAAACAAAACGAAACAAAATACAGGTTAGTCGAAAATTGAAGTATATATATATATACATTTGTATATATGTATATATGTGTATATATATGTGATTTGATTATGAAATAAAATAATTACTGCTACTTAATGGCAACCTAACTTCAAAAACTGTTAATGTAATTCTAATTCTTGTATAAGGCATAGCTATAGTTCAATCTCTTCTGCAACAAAAATTACCTAGATATTCATTTACAAAATAGATCATCTCGAAGAACTGAAGAGTTCACACATACACACAGGGGAATATCTTTTATAATGAAATAAACATTTTTACTTACAAGATTCTCTCTCTTGTTTATCTAATTTAAGTAAATAAAATTCAGCTGAAATGAATCTCAGAGATTGAATAAAGGCTTCAGCCAACTGTGGCATGTGCAAAGGGCCAGAGAGAGGGTCTAGTGGGTAAGGTGCTTGTTTTGTATGTGGCTGGCCCAAGCTTAATTCCTGATATCTCATACAGTCCCTCAAGCATGGTCAGAAGTAATTCCTGAGAGCAAAGCCAGTAGTAACCCACAAGCATCAACAGGCAGCTCTCAGCTCTGCACACACCAAAAAGAAATAGATACATTTGACCTCAATTCCTGTAGTAGGCAACTGTGAATGGTTTTCAAAACATGCATATCAATTAAGCTGACTTAGCATCCTCACCTGCAGACCCTGAAGGAGGAGGAGCACCTGCTTTCTGCCATTCGGTGGCCTCAGCTGCCATTCTTCTCACATAGGCATCATCTACACACATCAAGATGTTTTCTGGCTTTATGTCAGTATGAATAATCTTGCACTTACTGTGTAGATAATCTAACCCCTGAAGAACCTGGTCACAGAAATTAAGAAATGGATAAAAGTACTTCTGTTATCCAACATTTATTTGCAAACTGGGTAAAAGATCACAATGTACAAAATACAATAGACACAAAAGGGTATGACTGAGTCAAGATAACCCTCGCTACCAGGCCCCTTAGGAATCCAGCTATTTCTCACAAACTTTGGAAGTGAAATTTTTTTTTTTTGGTTTTTTTTGGGTCACACCCGGCAGTGCTCAGGGGTTACTCCTGGCTCCATGCTCAGAAATTGCTCCTGGCAGGCACGGGGGACCATATGGGGCACCAGGATTTGAACCGATGACCTTTTGCATGAAAGGCAAACGCGTTACCTCTATGCTATCTCCTGGACCCCGGAAGTGAATTATTATTCAGATAATTTATGCTCGTGGAGGCAAATACATTGCTATATATTTTTAAATAAAAAATCTGAGCTGTGCTCACTTCACAGCAGCACAAATACTAAAATTGAAACAATACAGAGTAGATTAGCACGGTCCCTTCGCAAGGATGACACGCAAATTCGTGAAGCGTTCCATATAAAAAAATATCTGAGCTATAATTTATATACCATACAAATCATCTTATTTGTTGCATAATTCAAGGTTTTTAGACATTCAGCCAGCCCTGTTAATTTAGAACTTTTTCATCACACCTAAAAAGGAACACCATGCCCACTCACTTTTATCCTCCTCCTCTGACCTGAAACAACCCCTCATCTACTTTCTCTCACTACAGACTTGCTGAGACTGAGTAGGTTAGTTATATAAATGAAATCAAACAAAATCACCATTTATGACTGGCACAGCAGGGGCTGTCTATGAAAATAAATCTTAGTACTTCCTTTACTTAATAACAAATATGGATCAACTGGATTATGGTTAGTCGATTATTTGCCCAAAGCACTCGGGTTATTCTCAATTTTCCCAAAGATGCTGTGATGAGCATTTTGAGTAGATACAGGTATATTTTTCTTGGGTCATCAATAACTCTAGGTTTGGCTCTGTGATGAACTTCTGAACTATTATAAAATACATTTCTAGAGGCCAGAGAGATAGCACAGCGGTAAGGTGTTTGCCTTGCATACAGAAGGACGGTGGTTCAAATCCAGGCATCCCATATGGCTCACCGAGCCTTCCAGGGATGATTTCTGAGCATAGAGCCAGGAGTAACCCCTGAGCACTGCCAGGTGTGACCCCCCAAAAATAAATTAATTAATTAATTAAATAAAATAAAAATAAAATACACTCCCACTATCAATGGATGCTTATTCACATGGTTTTCTGTCTTGTGTATTTTAGTCAACTTATAAGGTTTGAAGTAGACAGCTCATTGTTCTACAGTTTTGTAAAGGATAATGTTGAACATTCATTTTATTTTTCAGTTTTTAGGCCACAAGCAGCAATGTTCAGTGCTTACTCCTGACAGACTTAGGCACCACTTTTGTGTGGTGCCAGGGATCAAGAGGGTCAAATAAGTGCAAGGCAAGTTTACTCCCAAGTGTACTATCTGGCCCTGTACATTTACTTTAAAGATTGCAAGAAAGGAGAATTACCAAAACATAAAAAATTTCAATATTCGAACAACCATGATAAACGATTCTAACAACAGTTCAGTACAATAGTATAGCAGGTAGGACTTTTGCCATGCATGCAGCCAACCTATGTTCAGTGCCTGGCATTCCATACAGTCCTCTGAGCACAGAGGACTATACAAAACTTAATGCTTCATACTAGATCTCTGGACCAAGGTTCCAGATTTTTAAAATATTTTAAATATTTTAAAATATTGGCTATAGAACTCAACCAGACTGATTTTCTTGATAAAGCACAAGCTTATACTATCTGATAATGAACACAGTAAGACAAATTAAGTGGGCTGATTAATATAAAGCAAATCAAAGAAAAGAAACTATTAAGAGAAAAGATGCAGTGCAATGTTAAAACACAACGCTGGAACTCAGTGGAATAGTAAACCAGTAACTGACAATGCATTTAAGCTAGAAGAACAAGACTTCTCCTTAAATCTGTAAAAATGAATTGGGGGAAAACAGCTGTTAGAAATAATAGAATTAAAAATAATTTACACTACACTAGCTAACCCTGGTTCAATCCCTGGCCCCACATATGGTCCCCTAAACTCTACCTGGGGCAGTCCTTGAACAAAGAACCAGAAAATAAGTCCTAACCAACCAGTGTGGTCCAAAATTTTTTTAAACTTTATTTATTTATTTATTGATTGATTGATGTTTGGGCCACATGCAGCGGCACTCACGGGTTACTCCTAACTCTGCACTCAGAAATCTCTCCTGGCAGGCTTAGGGACCATACGGATGCTGGGAATTGAACCAGGACCATCCTGAGTACACAGGGCAAACACCCTATCACTGCGCTCTCTCTCTTTCTCCAGCCCCTGGTCCAAATTTTTATAAAAAAATTTTTTTCCAGGGGCCAGAGAGATAGTATGGAGGTAAGGCGTTTGCCTTTCATGCAAAAGGTCATCGGTTCGAATCCCGGTGCCCCAGATGGTCCCCCGTGCCTGCCAGGAGCAATTTCTGAGCATGGAGCCAGAGTAACCCCTGAGCACTGCCGGGTGTGACCCCAAAAAAAAAAAAAAAAAAACCCCAAAAAAAGATACAAAAGGTTGGTGGTTCGAATCCCAGCACCTCATATGGTCACCCAAGCCTGCCAGGAGTGATTTCTGAGTGTAGAGCCAGGTGTAACCCCTGAGCGCTGCCAGATGTGACCCCAAAACAAAAGTATTTTTTCCAATGCAAAACTCTCAAAGTGTGGAAAGGAATTTTACAAAATGTCAGAGCACATACCTCAAATGTGTGAGGCCCTGATCTGGGTCCAAAGCATTTGATTAAAAAACAAATAAAAAAGAATAATAATTTAAAAAAAGACAAAACAATAACAGCAAATATCAAAATATAACAAGCGGGGTCCGGGAGATAGCATGGAGGTAAGGCGTTTGCCTTTCATGCAAAAGGTCATCGGTTCGAATCTCGGTGCCCCATATGGTCCCCCATGCCTGCCAGGAGCAATTTCTGAGCATGGAGCGAGCCAGGAGTAACTCCTGAGCACTGCCGGGTGTGACCCAAAAAAACAAAAAACAAAAAAACAAAAACAAACAAACAAACAAACAAAAAAAAATATATATAAAACAAGCCTAACACCTCAAGTTCTTCAGAATAAATGGAAGAGGGGCTGGAGCAACATTATAGTAGGCAGAGCACTTCCTTTGCATGCCAGTAATACATCTTTGGCCTCCCAAATAGTCTACCATCCCCATGCACACAGGAGTATAATCCATGAATATAAAGCCAAGAGTAACCCCTGAGTACCACTAGATGTGGTCCCAACCAAAAACAAACCTATCAAAACCTCAAAATAAATGGAAGAACCAAAATAAGTCTGAAGACATTTATTGAAATTGACTTAAAAATTGTGAATCTGCTAATTTTGAACTTAAAAATTATTTTGTTGCAATATAAAAAAATATTTTTGTTTATTTTTATTTTGGTTTTTGGGTCATACCCGGCAGTTGGTTCAGGGTGACTATATAGGATGTTGGGAAATGAACATGGATCAGCCTCAAACAGGGCAAACATCTTATTTGGGCGGGGGGGGGTTGGTCTACACCCAGCAACGCTCAAAGTTACTCCTGGCAGGCTCAGGGAACAATATGAAAGGCTGAGATTCGAACCACTGTCCTGCATGCAAAGCAAATGCCCTACCTCCATGCTATCCCTCCCCTGTGGCCCCCAAACATCTTACTTTTGTCCTATCTCTCCAGCCCAGAAAGTTTTATTTTTAAAACAGGCATTTATTTCTGTTCTCAGCCAGTTAAGCTTAAAGAAATCAATTACTAATACTCGATTAAAGATTAACTATAATTTGTGAAAAATAACTAGAAACTATGCAAATAACAAATGAATCAGGCTTCACAACCAGGCCAGATATCTTCTTACAAGACATGAAAAAGGTCCACAATAGACCTTAATTAACTGTCCCTCTGTCTTCATTAGTGATTTGCCTTTTTAAAAAAATACCTTTATTACCAGCAGGAGGCAGCAGAGCTACAGAGATCCCTTGCCTATACTGAGTGCCAATCTCCAGTTGCCATAAGAGATAATGGTCTAATAATGGAAGACCAGGGCCACTTCCACTCTGAATCTGCAGATTACACACTCCGAGGTACAGGACTGGCTTACTACAGTCTTGTCAAGCTTGCAGGTCAGCGGTGGAGTCCCAGTTTCAGGTACTAGCTATGGTGCAAAACAAGTCCTTTACTCTGACCTCAAATTCACCTATAATGAAAAAGGCTGGATCAAAAAGTCACTATGGGGGCGGGAGTAGCATGGAGGTAAGGCGTTTGCCTTTCATGTAGAAGGTCATTGGTTCAAATTCCAGCATCCCATATGGTCCCCTGTGTCTGCCAGGAGTGATTTCTGAGCATGGAGCCAGGAGTAACCCCTGAACACTGCCGGATGTGACTCGCCCCCCCACCCCCCCAAAAAAAGTCACTATAATTCCTTTGTAGTCCATGACAAAGACAATCTATTACTAGTGTCAACATCGTAAACCTGCTACTCTCCAACAGTTTGAATTCTTTAATTTTGCAGATATAAGGGAGAAGTTGAGAATGCAAAGAATGCTCTTAAAGGTGGTTCTACACTCAAGAGTCTCCCTAAAATTATTAATTGCAAAGAGAATCAGAAAGAGGGCAATCTTCCCATTACTGATGGTGATGTTTTGGGCTGTATCCTGCTTCCTTAGAGATCATCAAAGTGCTTAGGACAGGTCTGAAGAGACTATGTGATGCTGAGGCTAGGGTAGGTGATTGCAAGGTAAACCCATGACTTAGAATATCTCTCTACCTCCATTATTTTATGAGTGGTTACATGATGGGGAGCTGTCTTGCCACCACCGTCCCTCACTGTGGGACAAAGGACACCAAGTATGGACACTCTGGTCACTTCTGGTTTCAAAATCCCTGCAAATGTAGTACCATGGAAGCTCACGGGAAGGGGGGGGGGTAGGGGATGGGAAAGCATTTCCCCAGTCTAGCAACTTTTTATGAAAATGTAGCACAATACCAAAGGGACTCACTTCACTCCTAGAAACTTTGCAACTATAAAAGCAAACAACCCTGCTGAATCACTCTTCCTTGCTAAGAAACATAAGGTGCCTTCTGATAAGCGTGAGGCGAAACAGAACTAAGAACTATATAAAATAGGGGGCCGGGCGGTGGTGCTGGAGGTAAGGTGCCTGCCTTGCCTGCGCTAACCTAGGATGGACCGCGGTTCGATCCCCCTGGTTCCCCATATGGTCCCCTGTGCCCGCCAGGAATAGCCAGGAGTTGTAACCCGAGTGTCACCGGGTGTGGCCCAAAAACAAAAAACCAAACAAAAAAAAACTGTATAAAGTAACTTCAAGGGTTTCAGTGGCCTTATAATCTCATATTCTCTGCCCTGAAATAGCTTTCTGTACCCTATGCAAATCAACTAGAGAAAGCAGCTGTGCTTCTAGATGGAATTTGAAAAATAAATGCACAAAACGGTAAGTTAAGAATTTCCCACCAAGGGGCCCGGGAGATAGCATGGAGGTAAGGCATTTGCCTTTCATGCAAAAGGTCATCGGTTCAAATCCCGGTGCCCCATATGGTCCCCCGTGCCTGCCAGGAGCAATTTCTGAGCATGGAGCCAGGAGTAACCCCTGAGCACTGCCGGGTGTGACCCAAAAACCAAAAAAAAAAAAAAAAGATTTTCCCACCATTATAAAGAGTTGTCTTAGCCATGTTGGAGTTGCATTAGGGAGGCAATATTCTGAGGTATGCCAAGTTATTGCAGAACCATATGTATACCACACTAAACAAATCCAAGCATCTAAAAATGTTTACAGATTTAAAATTAATCTTTTGCTTTAAAAATAATACTGGCTCAATGATAACAAATTCACTGAGGACTACGATCAATACCATAACAAAAACTGGAACAAAATAAACGTAGAGAAATAATTCTGTGATAACAGAGGGCATAAACAAGCCAGGGCAGGATCACAGGAACTAGAAGAGTCCAAGAGCCCACAGGAGGGTTTGCAAAAACACTGGGTAGTTTTAGATTTTTGTTGTCTTGTTTGGAGGCGGGAATGGGGAGACAGCATTCAGAAGTATGTTAGGACTATCCCTACTTTGTATTGAGAGGAACAGATGGTACCCAGGGTGCTCAATATGCAAAGCATGTACTCCACCCACTAAGCTATCTATCATTCCTGAACAAGGCACAAGTTAATAAAGTCCTACTGACTACATATAGTAGCACATAATTTTTCCCTAAGGTTGAGAGATGTGTGTGTGTGTGTGTGTGTTTAAGACATTGAGAGATGGGGGTGTGTGTGTGTTTAAGACATTGAGAGATGGGTGTGTGTGTGTGTGTGTGTTTAAGACATTTTTTTTTTCCTCAAGGTTAAGAGATGGTATGAGATAGAGGTATGGTTGTGTGAGGATGTGAGGAATATAAATAGTGTGTGTTTGTGTGCTTTGTGTGTAACACCTAACCTGAGGTGGATCCAAGTTTAAGCCCAGGTGCATAGAATATGGTACACAAAAAATGCCCCAAAGCCAAATTTTCTCTCACAAAACAATCTAATGGTTTTGCCTTGAATTTTTGTTTGTTTGTTTGTTTTCAGTTTCTTTTGGGTCACACCTGGTGACGCTCAGTGGCTACTTACAGCTCTGTGCTCAGAAATCACTCCTGGCTCAGGAGACCATATGGCAGGGGTCTCAAATTTGCAGCCCGTGGGCCACAAACGGCACTCCAGTTTTGTGGCCCTGCCCTAGAGGAATCTTTTTTTGTTTTGTTTTAGTTGTTTGGGTCACACCCACCAATGTTCAAGGCTTACTACTGACTTTGCACTCAAGGATCACCCTGACTTTGCCTCCTGTGGCCTGCAGGTAAATTGAGTTTAAGACCCCTGCCATATGGGAAGTCAGGGGATTGAACCAAAGTCTATCTTAGGTCAGCCACATACAAGGCAAATGCCCTACTGGACCGCTCCGGTCCTTGGTTTTGCCTTGTTACTTATTTTTTGGGTCATGCTTGGAAGTGCTCACTGTCTTCTCCAGGCTCTACGATTCTACACTATAAAATCAATCTTGGTGATGTTCAAGGGCCAGGAAAGTGCTAGGGATCAAATTTAGGCTGTCTGCATCAAGCAGGTAACTCCAACCCATCAAGTAATCTCACAGGTCCTGTACGTTGTAACCATGATTGACAGTTGGTTCCACTTTTAAGGAAAACAATTAGAGAAAAATGACTGCTCACATTTCACAAAGAAATGTTCTGAAAATGATCCGAAGCAACCCAATGTAGACATTTTCTACTTAGAAACTGAGTTGCACCACTTAATTTTAGACCTTGGTTCCACCAGAGTAACTATGTGACCAAAGCGAAGTTCTTTTTAATAAGTAAGAACCAGGATGTCCAAAATCACTCCTGGTGACAACCAGCTACTGGTGCTTGAGAACAGCAATTCAGTGTTGCTCAGATCTAGCAATTGTAAGAGAATAGAGGATCTTGTACATGTGAGGTGCATGTCCTATTACGTTAGCTCTAGTCCAAGGTCCTGGGCAGGCATTTTATCTTCTACAGAGATTAACAATCTTGACATAATAAATAAAATTGTAATGCAGGCACCAGAGTGATAGCACAGCAGTAGGGCGTTTGCCTTACACACAGTAGAAATAGGTACGATCCTCAGAATTCAATATAATTCAGTGAGCTTGTCAGGAGTAAGCACTGAGTAATAATAATAGCAAGCCAAACACTGAAAAAATGTTTTTTTGTTTTTTTGTTTTTTGTTTTTTGTTTTTGTTTTTGGGCCACACCCAGTGACGCTCAGGGGTTACTCCTGGCTATTCGCTCAGAAGTGGCTCCTGGCAGGCACGGGGGACCATATGGGGAACCGGGGGATAGAACCGAGGTCCATCCTAGGTTAGTGCAGGCACCTTATCTCCAGTGCCACCGCCCGGCCCCTGAAAAAATGTTTTAATAAAAACAATAAAATTTTATGACAGGGCCACAGGGATAATACAGAAGAAAATTTCCTTGCAAGAAGCCAATACAGATTTTATCCCCCAGTATCACAAATCCTGATGCCTGACATTAAGATCCTGCGGTAAGAGCCAAAAGTGAGGCTTGAGTACCATCTCATAAGGTACCAAAATAAATAAATAAATAAATAAAAATAAATAAAATAAAATAAGACTAAAACTCCAGGGACATGACAATCTATATAACCTTTCCAGTATCATAGCAAAGATAGTTACTTAAATCACAATTGTCTATCAGATAGCTTAATATGACTGAAAAAAATGACTTCTTTTGCAAGAATTTTTTCTTTGTTTTTTGGTCACACCTGGCAGCACTCAGGGGTTACTCCTAGCTCTACCCTCAGAAATCACTCCTGGCAGGCTCGGGGGACCATACGAGATGTCAGGATTCGAACTACCATCCTTCTGTATACAAGGCAAATGGCCTACTTCCATGCTATCTCTCCAGCCCCTGCAAGAATTTTTTTTAAATGGAAAAGAAATAAACCATAAAGCTTTAAGAATAAAACATCAGGGGCCAGAGTGGTGGCACAAGCGGGAAGGTGCTTGCCTTGCACGTGGTAACTTAGGATGAACCGGGGCCTGGAGGTAGTTTGCCTTCCATACAGAAGGACGTTGGTTCATATCCCGGCATCCCATATGGTCCCCTGTGCCTTGCCAGGGGTGATTTCTGAGCGCAGAGCCAGGAGTAACCCCTGAGCAAAGCCGGGTGTGACCCAACAAAACAAAACCAAAAATAAAAAAATGAAAAACTTAGGATGAAGCAATTCAATCCCCTGGCATCCCATATAGTCCCCTAAGTCAGGAGCAATTTCTGAGTGCATCGCCAGGAGTAACTCCTGAGCGTCTCCTGAAGTGACCCAAAATCCAAAAAAAAAAAAATAAATAAATAAAATAAAAAAATAAAACATCAACAACCCTCAATTACACATCAAAGTAAGAGCCCCATTTAAAAAACAGTAAGGATAAGACTGGAGAGATAATACAATAAAGTGTTTGCTTGCTTCACACACAGTTAACCCAGATTTGATCCTATGCATTTCATATGGTCTCGAGTCTACAAAGAGTGATCCCTGAGCAGAGCCAGAACTGAGCACTGATGATCACCAGATGTGGGCCAAAACCAAAAAATAAAAAGAGTAAGGGCATTTAAGGAGTTATCACCTCTGGCAGAACTTTAATGGCCCCCTCTCTAGATAGACTAGATAGATGATTGATTGATGATAGATAGATAGATAGATAGATAGATAGATAGATATACACACATTTGATATAGATCAAATATTGCCAGCACAAGTAATCTTTACCTTGATTTATTTTAGTAATAAAGACAGACATAAAATACAACCCAGGATTAGCAGAACTCATCAGTAAAACAGTAAGAAGCTGGGGATGGAGACAACAGACAACCACAAGACTCCAGGCTCTGAGTGAGGACACGAGGACAGGCACACGTCTTGTCAGATTGGGCTTTCAAACTGTAGCACCAAGAGCCAAGGTCAGCAAGACTATATAAGAGCTAAGAACTGATCAAGGAATTGATTAAAAATATACATAATATATATATATAAAACCATTAAACCACAAACGATTCAGTTATGTTTGAGAAAAAGATCTTTTGTTTCAGGAAAAATAGCCTTTCAAAAATACTTCTGGATCACTTACTATATGAAAAAGTGATAGAGGTGGAACGACAAACCCTGAAGTGCTCAGAATGAAGTTGGATAGAAAAAAGAAAACTTTGTGCTGGCCATTATGCTAGGTGCTGTATCAGTTGTATAGTATAAAAGAAAAGCTGTAAAGAAACGCCCAGAGGTATAAGGGAGGCTGGGAAGCAATGTCCAGGGCATTGTCCATGCTCAGCATGTGAGGTTTATTTCTGGCCCCTTGTAGTCCTTCAG
>PVKC010036254.1:0-13274 GCA_004027635.1 Crocidura indochinensis
CCCCCCCCCCCCACTGCAGGCTGGAGTCTTCCTGCCTACCTGTCCGTGCTGGTGGCGCTGGGGAACCTGGGGCTACTGGTGGTCACCCTGTGGCGGCGGCTGGCCCCGGGCAAGAGCGAGCAGGCACCCATCCGGGTGGTGCAAGCCGTGAGCGTGGTGGGCACGGCCTTGCTGGCCCCGCTGTGGCACCGCTTGTCCCCGGTGGCTGGGCAGTTGCACTCGGTGGCTTTCCTGGCACTGGCCTTGCTGTTGGCTCTGGCCAGCTGCGTGTCCAACGTCACCTTCCTGCCCTTCCTGGGCCGCCTGCCGCCCTCCTTCCTGCGCTCCTTCTTCCTAGGCCAGGGCCTCAGCGCCCTGCTGCCCTGCGTGCTGGCCCTAGTGCAGGGTGTGGGACGCCTCGAATGCCCGCACTCACCCATTAATAGCAGCACCCTGGGGCCGCCTCATCACTTCCCAGAGCGGTTTCTGGCCAGCACCTTCTTCTGGGTGCTCAGTGCCCTGTTGGTCCTCTCAGCAGCCGCCTTCCAGGGGCTCCTCTTGCTGCTGCCGGCCCTAAAGCCTGCCCCGGCCTCAGACCCGGGGTCTGGCCTCCAGGTGCGCAACCCCGAGGTGCGGGAGGAGGAGGCCTCCCCACTGCAGGAACCGCCCAGTCCAGCAGCCGCTCCAGCCCCGAGTCCGGAAGCCGAGAGCCATGGGCTGCTGTGCAGAGGTCGCACTGTGTGCCTGCTCGGACTACTGGCCGGCAGCAACGCACTCACCAATGGCGTCCTGCCTTCGGTGCAGAGCTTTTCCTGCCTGCCCTACGGCCGCTTTGCCTACCACCTGGCCGTGGTGCTGGGCAGCGCTGCCAACCCACTCGCCTGCTTCCTGGCCATGGGCCTGCTGTGCAGGTGCTCATGGGAATGGGCATGGGGGGCTGGGTCTTGGATGGGGCTGTGGCTGACATGGTGCAGCCCTCTCAGACCCCTCCACTCCACAGGTCCCTGGCCGGGCTAGGGGGCATCTCCCTGCTAGGCTTGCTGTTTGGCACCTACTTGATGGCACTGGCGGTCCTGAGTCCCTGCCCACCTTTGATGGGCACCACAGTGGGGGTGGTCCTCGTGGTAAGTCACAGGGACGCAGGAGGTGGGGACTTGTCCCATGCAGGCTCCCCCGCTCAGCTGTGCCGTGGTCCTCGCAGGTGCTGTCATGGGTGCTGTGTTTGGGCACTTTCTCCTACGTGAAGGTAGCAACCAGTTCCCTGCTGCATGGGGGTGGCCAGTCAGCACTGATGGCGGCTGGCGTGGCCATCCAGGTGGGCTCCCTGCTGGGTGCTATGGCCATGTTCCTTCCCACCAGCGTCTACCAGGTGTTCCGCAGTGGGCAGGACTGTGTCAACCTGTGTGAGCACTGACTGGGGTCAGCCTAACCAACACTCCAGTACCCAGGCTAAGCCTGGCCGGGCCTCTGGGTGCCCAGGCTCAGCCTGGCCCAAGTGCCTTCCCAGGCTCACCTTGCCGAAACTCTGTAGCCCCTTTCCTCGGGGAGATTCACACAATAAAGCGTTTTTTTTTTTTTTATTCCATATTCAGAAGCACCTGTTCTTGTTGAGTAGGGGCCTCATCCATGGAGCCTGGCACCTGTAGCTTCCCACATTACCTCTTGCCCTTGGGGGCCAGGGACCCACATGACACTGTTGTGATTGCATAAGATCCACTGAGGCTCCCGCATCCATACCCTGCCCTTTTCCCAGATCTGTGGGTACCTGCTGCTCCTTGAGTGGGCAAGGGTTTGAGACAGCAAATGTGGGGCATTGTCTCTGCCCCTCTCTGCCCCTCCTTTGAGCAAAGCCCTGATCAACCCCTTTATTCAGCAGCGTGGCTGTGGTTGTGAGCACAACCTGGGCAGGGGCTTGGCATGAACAAGGAACAACCTAAGAAGCAGGGAGCCCTATTCGCATGTGGATGGGAGGATCAGGGACAGCACTAGGTGGCAGCTTGTCTCCTGCAGGTTGCAGAGGCCCTGGGTAATACAGGTCACCCCAGCCTGGAAAGTCCCTTCCTGCAGAACAGTTCTGAGCACTGGCAGAGCGGCCCTGCCCACCGCCTTTTCCCCCCATTGTCCACCTCAGGATGCCCCTAGCCAGCCTCAGAGTCCTGCTGTCCTTGATCTTTGAAGGGCTTTGTCTCTGATGTCCCCTCCACACCCCCAGGCAGGGGTGGCTTTTGACCACTGAACCTCTGGAGTGACATCAGCCTGGACCAGCTCCCGAGTATGTATATGGGGTACACTGGGTGCTAGGATTCCTGCCCCCTAACCCTAACTGCCTGATTCTGCAGGTGTGTGACAGCTGCCTTGGGTTGTGTATGTTGGTGGGGGGGATGACAAAACTGGGAAGCAGAGGCCTCAGCCTCCTCTTCTGCCACCCCAACCCAGAGCTGATCAAAGACTGACCTGGGTGTTGTCTTGGGCCCTGCTGGACACCAGTGGAAAGGGGTCCCGCAGGAAGGAAGTACTGGTCTTTGAAGCTGGCAGGAAATGTGACTCTGGAACTCTGGAACCGGTGAGAAAGGGCCAGACTGTCTGGCGTTGGGCATGCCTTGCAGCTCACAACAACCGTACCTATGCCAGCGCTGAGGCCAGTGGGGCTGGACATGTAGGGCATTCGAGGGGCCTCAAAGCCCCAAAATTGTCTAGGACAGCGAGTTGCTGGCACAGGCACAGTCCCTTCTGTGGGGGAGAGCATGAGACAGCAACAGGGCCTGGTTGTGACTCTACAGCAGTACCCAACAGGCCTGAAGGTCCTCCTGCCCGGTCCCCTGCAGTAGCCCTGGATGTTGGGGGAACTGCAGAGTGACACCCCACATTGTAAACCTTGGTAAACGGGAATAGCCAGGAGATACTCATTCTTCTGCCAGTTACAAAGAGGCTTACTTGGACTCTAGCGATATCACAGCAGTAGAGCATTTGCCTTGCATGCAGTGGACCTGGGATGGACCCGAGTTCGATTCCCAGCATCCCATATAGTCCTCCAGCCTGCCAGGAGTGACTTCTTCTTCTTCTTCTTCTTTTTCTTTTTATATGGTTTTTGGGTCACACCCGGCAGTGCTCAGGGGTTACTCCTGGCTCCATGCTCAGAAATTGCTCCTGGCAGACACGGGGGACCATATGGGGCACTGGGATTCGAACCGATGACCTTTTTGCATGAAAGGCAAACGCCTTACCTCCATGCTATCTCCCGGGCCCTAGGAGTGACTTCTGAGCACAGAGCCAGAAGTAACCCCTGATTGTACCAGGTGTGGCAAAACAAACAAAAACAAAACAAAACAAAACAAAAAGGTTTCCTTGGGCCAGAGATATAGTACAACAGATAATGCACTTGCCTTGCACACAACCCATCTGTCTTCCATTTCCAGCATCCCATACAGTTCCTAGCCTGCCAGGAGTGATCCCTGAGTGCAGAGCCAGGAGTATATCTTGAGCACTGCAGAATGTGACCAAAAACAAAAAGAGGCTTCCTGGTTACAGCTCTCTGAGCCTCCTGCTAGGGGTCAGCAGACAGGGTGCCCACCCCAGAGCCATCACTCTGCTATGGCTATGTCCATCAGGCAGGTGGCCAGTTCGGGACCCCCACAGCCCCCAGACACTCTGACATGGTCCCCCAGGCACCATGGATATGGTGGCTTGCTCTCCGCGAGACCCTCTTATTGGATGCACAGTGCAAGGCTGGCCTTGTACTCAGAGTCACCTCAAAGCTGCACAAGGCAAACTGAGAGCCAGCAAAGCTGAAGGACAGGAAAGCAGTTTAGCCTGTTTGTTTGTTTTGAGGCCACACCAGGAGTTATTATTCCTGTCTTTGTGTTCAGAAATTACTCCTGGCAGGCTCGGGTGATGAAATGGGATACCAGAGATTAAACCAGGTCTGGCTGACTGTGAGGCAACGCCCTACCCGCTGTACTATTGCTCAGCCTTCTACTTTGTTTGGAGCCACACCTGATGGTCCTCAGGGCTCACTGATAGCTCTGTACACTGGGATGACTTTTGTTGGACTCTGGAAACCATATGTGGTGCCAGGGTGAAACCGGGTCAGCTGAGTTCAAGGCAAGCACCCAATCCAGCCCGTCAGCTGTACTCTTTCCAGCCCCAATGACACTGAACGGTGTCATACCACAGTGACTTGGCTCCAGCCACCCACACAGGAAAACTTTGAAAATACTGTAATTCTTTTATTATTATTATTATTATTATTATTATTGCTTCTTGGGCCATACCCAGTTATTCCTGGCTATGCGCTCAGAAATCGCTCCTTGTTTGGGGGGCCATATGAGACGCCAGCGATCGAACCAAGGTCCGTCTTAGGCTAGTGCTGGCAAAGCGGGTGCTTTACCGCTTCCACCATCGCTCCGACCCCAAATACTGTAATACTTCTTATTTTCCTGGTATTATTTTCTTTTCTGCCATACCCAGAAACAGTGCTCAGGGAAAAGACTGACTACTGGCTCTAGGGTTATTTCTAGCGGTGAGCAAGGAAAGTCATAGGAAAGAGGGCAAGGATACATAGAAAGAGGGAGGGACATGAGGAAGAGCAGGAGGACATGGGAAGAAAGGCTATGAGGGACTAAGGAAGAAGCAGGAAGGATGAGGCCGTAGAGATAGTATAGTGAGTAGGGAGGGCACTTGCCTTGCACCTAGCTGACCCAGGTTCAATCTCGGCATCCCATGTCATCCCCCAAGAACTGCCAGGAGTGACCCTCAGTGCAGAGACAGGAGAATCACTGGAGGTGGGGTTCCCAGAAAGAGGAGCAGGAGGCCACGCATGTGAAGAGGAGGGCGCACAGAGAGCAGAAGGGACCAGGAGGGCACAGGGAGGAGCAGGAGGGAGCACACTGACAGAAACAGCAGAGGCTGAAATAACTGCACGGTCGTGGTTAGGAGGAGGGTCCGTGGGGCCTGGGCTGGGCAGAGAAGGAACCAGAGGTGGCAACCTCTGCCAGGCGAGGGAAGGTCAGTAAGGAAGTGTGTGGATGTGACAGGCTTTGGGAAGAGGGGACACGTTCCCTCAGGCCTGTACAGGTCTGGTCTGAGCGAGAGAGCGAGCTAGCAGCCTGGCAGGGCTCAGCAGGCAGTGCCCGCGGGCCCAGGGAGCAGCAGATGGCATATCCCAGAGAGCGACGATGCCGCGCAAACCGCTAGGGGGCGCCGCCGCACAGCGCGCCTGCCGAGGGCCGGCTGGCCCCGCCCCTCCCCTAAATAGCCCCGCCCCTCCCGTCGGTTAGCCCCGCCTCCGCTCTCTGGCGCCTCGCTTCCTACTTGAGGCCACGTCCGCCCACTATTATTCTAGCTCCGCCCCGAGCCCAGGCGCATGCTCGCCCCGCCCCACAGCCCCGCCTCCGCACTAATACCACGCCCCCGCACCCCGTGCGCAGGCTCACTTCGAGCCACTCGCTCCGCCTCTCGTTCGCGCGCATGCTCGCCCGACTCTCCGCTACCCTAGCCCCGCCCCCAGGCTGTACGCGCATGCTCCCTAGGCGCTGGGTCCGGCGCGCGTGCGCTCTGCGTCCCCGCTTGCAGGGGCTGCTGGGTGGAAGGTCGCACCTGTGCGCGGGCTGCTGGGTAGAAGGTCAGGCCTGGCCCAGCGGAGTGGCCCCACGAAAGATGCTGCGACCGGTGAGCGCCTCGCCTCCCTCCCGGCCCGCCCTGTCCCCCCACTTCGGTCGTCCCCAGGAGTTAGGAAGCTGACTCGCACCCCGAAAGGTTTCCCGAAGCAGCAGATTCTTGGCCCCAGGTGACAGGCCAGCACGAGGCACCTGCAGACTGGCCTGGGGACCCTGGGAGGTTGCAGGCGGCCGCTCTGCTGCTCCCGGGCCACACTAAGGGGCATCTGACTGTTGTTTTAATATCAATTAAAAAGTCCTAGAGGGGCCGGGCGGTGGCGCTGGAGGTAAGGTGCCTGCCTTACCGCGCTAGCCTTGGACAGACCGCAGTTCGATCCCCCGTGCCCCATATGGTCCCCCAGGCCAGGGGCGACTTCTGAGCGCAGAGCCAGGAGTAACTCCTGAGTGTCACTGGGTGTGGCCCAAAAACCAAAAAAAAAAATAAAAAATTAAAAAGTCCTAGAGTAGGGGCCGGAGGGATCGCACGTAGGTAGGGCGTTTGCCTTGCATGCAGAATTCTGGACGAGGGTTCGAATCCCATGTGGCATCCCTTAGGGTCCCCCTGACCCCGAGCCTACCTGCCAGGAGCGGTTTCTGAGCATAGAGCCAGGAGGAACCCCTGAGCGCTGCCGGATGTGACTCTAAACCCAAAATAAATAAATAAATAAATAAGTCCTAGAGTGGGTGTGGGGACGGTGAGGCCTTTCTCGCCTCAGCCTGGCTCCTGGAGCCCCTACGGCCTGGCGGATCTGAAGGTTGCAGGGAGACGGAGGAGAAGTTCCCAAAGCAGTCAGGTGAAGTTCCAGGAGCCAGCCAGCTTTTTTTTATTTTAGTTTTTGGGCCATACCCAGTGACGCTCAGGGGTTACTCCTGGCTATGCGCTCAGAAGTCGCTCCTGGCAGGCACGGGGGACCATATGGGGAACCGGGGGATCGAACCAAGGTCCGTCCTAGGTTAGCGCAGGCAAGGCAGGCACCTTACCTCCAGCGCCACCGCCCGGCCCCTGAGCCAGCCAGCTTTATTTCACGGTCCTAACCTACATATCCATTACCTTACATGGCTTCTACCAAGCCTTTTTTTAGCAGCTCCTTCTCTGTCTCTGTCTCTCTCACCCTTTCCCTCTCTCTCTCTCACCCTCTCTCTTCTCCCTCTCTCTCTCTCACCCTCTCTCTTCTCCCTCTCTCTCTCACCCTCTCCCTCTTCCTCTCCCTGTCAGCTACTCTCCAGGATTCCTTGCTGACTAACCTTCCCTTTGCTGATTTTCCTTGTTTCTCTCTGCTGATTCTGATTCTCCCTTCTCTCTCTAACTCTCCTTCTTATCCTTCTCTTCTCCCCCAAACAAACTCCTCTTCCTGCCCATTTCTTTTGTGGGTGGTTCTGATCATTCAGGTGGGATAAATAAGTCGGGGGATGGGATACCCACATCTTTACCAAGCCAAGGGGACCAGCTGGTGGGAACTGGGAGAGAGAAGTGGGACATTCTGGGTGTGGTTCTGCGTCCTTTCCGGGCTGCAGAGGACACTTGTGTGCTTTGCTTCAGGGCATCCGGGGTGTCCTGTCTGGAATGCCCTGGCTCTGCACTCAGGAGTCACTCCTGGCAGGCTGGGGACCATATCCCCATATGTTGGGGATGGAACCCGAGTCAGACAGTGTGTGAGACAAATGCCCTCCCCGATGTCTCTGTGGCACCTGGACAGGCTGTTTGTGCCCACACAGCCTCCTGCAGGGGCCAGGATACAGCACAGAGGCCACACAGGCAGGGTGAATGACCCCAAAGCTCCAGGCTGAACTTTGTCCCTCCATCCTGGTCTGGGTTGCTGGAAGGAGCCAGGCCCTGTGGGGCTGTGGCGCTTCTGAGTTGCCGGCGTGGGCTCTTCTCCAGGTGAAGGGGCTGAGGACTTCAGGCAGTGTGAGACAGAGCTTTCTGCAGGCCTCCTTCCAAAGCCATGCTCGAGGGCCCTCCATGTTGGTGTCCTGCTTAGGAATGAGGCCCCAGTCTGCTTCGGTTCTGCCTCAGGGAATCAGTGATTTGTGTGAGCTTCATTCCCTGATTTCTAGATTCTTTTTGTTTTGGGGCCACACCCAGTGGCACTCAGGGTTTTTCCTGGTTCTGTGCTAAAATAAAAATCCTGGCTCGGGGCCCGGGAGATAGCATGGAGGTAAGGTGTTTGCCTTTCATGCAAAAGGTCATGGTTCGAATCCTGGTGCCCCATATGGTCCCCCGTGCCTGCCAGGAGCAATTTCTGAGCATGGAGCCAGGAGTAACCCCTGAGCACTGCCGGGTGTGACCCCCCCCAAAAAAAAAATCCTGGCTGGCTCTGGGGACCATATGGGGTGCCGGAATTTGAACCACCGTCATCCTGGGTCAGCTGTGTGCAAGGCAGATGCCCTACTACTGTGCTATCTCTCCGGCCCTGATCCTTGGATTCTTTCTGATTTTGTTTTTAGGCTTAGTCTTGACTCCTGGTAGACTCAGGGGACCCAATCCTGGTTGGCCGTGTGCCAAGGCAACAACCTTCTTGCTGTGCTGTGGCTCTAGTTCACCCAAATTCTGTCGGGAAAGCTTGTGGGCACCAGGCGTCTTTCACTTAGGTGCCTCTGACTCCAAAAGTACATTTGGTCCGTGTCGGTGGTGGTGGATATTGGACGATAGCTCAGCTCTGGAAGGGGCAGGCAGAGAGAGAGACACTGAGGTAGGAGTGAGGAGGGTTTTGTATTCATTGTGAGCCTGGTACACTCGAATTATCAGCCAGGTGCCTCTGACTCTGGGCCAGGCTCTGCCCCTTGGCCCCACTACCTGATGACCCAGTGGTGACAAGTTTCTTTGCACAGCGTCTGGTATCATGCACTCATGCAGAACAGGCGTAAGTCCAAGCAAGTGTGGACATGAGAGAACAGATGTGAGTGAGCAAGAGGAATAGGCATGCGTTTGCTGCTGCTTTACCTGCTTCTGTCTGGAAACACTAGGTTGTCCTTAAAAATCCCTGACAGGAGACTTGGGGGATCCTCCCGCCCCTCCTGGGATGCTTAGACTCTGACTAGAAACTCCCCTTTCTGTGGAGTCTCCCTGGGAGAGCCCTGGGGCCGAACAGGGTGCAGTGGGTGGTGCGGAGGGGACAACCTCCCAAGGGCCCCTCCCTGAGCTGCCTCTTGCCTGTGGGTGTTTTCCCTTGTGGCCAGTGGCCTTCAGCCACTGACAAGTCAAGGTCCTTTCTCTAGGCCTGGGGCTGCCACGCTCTCAGTCCTTGACATCCCTCAGGGGGCCTGTTGGGGCCTGTTGGGGTGCGGTAGATTGAACTCGGTTTATGCTTGCCAGGCAGGCACCTGACCTGTGCCGTCTCTGACCCTAGCTGCTATATCTTTTACATCTTGTAGGCCCTGCCTGCCCTTGGCACAATGGGCCGGCAGTTCCATGGGCAGCTTATAAGATGTTGACTCTTCTCTGGTTCTAGGCAAATGACACGGACTTGTCCCCATGTGCACAATGCCTGGCCCACTACTCCTACTGGCTCCAGAACGCTGCTGCTCCTGCTTGGACCTCCCTCCCATGGGGTGTCCCAGTAACCTGGTCCAGGCCCCTGCTGGGACAGTCTGGGGGTACTGATGACCTCTCTCCCATCCAGGTTCTCCTCTGCCGCTTGTACTGGGCCAGGCGGGGCCCCCCGCAGCCCTGGCCCCCCACAGCCTTCCCCAGGAGAGCCTTCAGAACTCCACTGCCTCAGAGGTGAATATCCCCCCCAAGCTCTAGGCACCCTCCATAGGCTCCAGGCCTGCAGGGCTGTGTCTGGAGAAGGCTGAGCCAGGACCTCTCCCTGTGGCTACGGGCACTTTCGTGGCTTCTGCAACCAGGGCCAGGGAATGGGCCTGTAATGAGGGGCTGCCAGTGTGGTACTGCTCACCCAGTGAGCGCTGTGCCATGTGCCCTGCAGGTTCCTGGACTCTAAACCCCTATGGATGAAGGTGCTTTCAGCTACTGCCCTGGGCATGCCTCTGCTGCTGGGCATCCGCTACGCCCTAGCTGAGCCACAGGACAAGAGGCGACTGCGACTGGTGGTGGAGGGTATCGGACGTTTCGGCAGGTGGGAAGAGCCTGGGCTAGGGTAGAGGGCTTAGGTGGAGGAGGTTGGAGCCCAGGCCCCTCTCCCAGGGTCCTCTCCCCAGCCTGCAGCCCTGTGCTGTGTCGGGGTCATGGGCCCATAGCCACAGCAAATACTTGCTCAGCCAGGTCCACAGCAGGTACCCAGCAGGCCAGGAGCGCTGGGCAGGCAACCCTGGTGCGTCCACCAGGGGCTGAGTGCACTGTTCCACTGCTAGCCTCCTCTTTGCTCCCTGGCTGAACCTTCTACATCCCACAGCCCGTCTTGGCCTGTACTCCCCAATTGCTGCAGGGTTTGAGGACTGCCTGCGACTTTGGCTTCATGGAGTAGGAGGTGGCTTCGGAGTGCAGGGCCTGTGTGTGTTCACTGGCCTGTCTCCTCCCCTTACCCCGTGAGCTTAAGTGGCAGAGAACGATTTTCAGCCACTACTGGCTCCCTCAACGGCCCCGTCACAGGCCCTAGCCCTGTGGCACTTGCTGACCCAGGGCCCTCCTTTGGTCAGGCCCTGCTAAAGCAGGGTACAGTGAGTTTGGGTGGGTGGGGCAGCCAGGCCCAGAGATGCTGCAGTCATTTGCTCCGCAGTAGAGCAGAAGGTCTGCATGCTCTGCCCACAGGTCTTTGAGGGTCGGCCTGCAGATCTCCATGGACTACTGGTGGAGCACACATGTAACCCTGCGAGGGCTGCCTGAGGTCTGTACCGGGGCTCTGGGCCTGAGGAGCAGGGTGGTGACCTGAGGAGGCCGCCTGCCACATTACTCCCTCCCTGCCTGTGGTCAGAACAGCCCCGAATACTTGGATGCCATGTCTGCCTGTCACCAGCGTGCAGCTGACGCCCTGGTGGCCGGTGCCATCCGCAATGGGGGCCTCTATGTAAAGCTGGGCCAGGGACTGTGTTCCTTCAACCACCTGCTGCCCCCTGAATACATCAACACTTTGCGTGTGCTAGAGGACAAGGCGCTCACACGGGGCTTCCAAGAGGTGAGTGGGACGCTGGCTGTACACATGGCCGACCCAGCTTCAGTCTCCTACAACCTGGTCCCCTGAGCAAGGTGTGGCTCAAAAATGAAACAGAAGACCCAGGAGGCGACTACCCAGGCAGGGAACTGAGACCTCCCCACTAGCTACCCTGAGAGCCCTGACCACTGTCTATATCCCCAGAGAACCCCCCGACCCCTGTCCACACAACTCCTACAGTCTACACCTCCCTGCCCCAAAGGTAGATGAGCTCTTCTTGGAGGACTTCCAGGCCTGGCCCCAGGAGCTCTTCCAGGAGTTCGACTATCAGCCCATCGCTGCTGCCAGCCTGGCCCAGGTGCACCGTGCCCGGCGGCACGATGGCTCTGAGGTGGCCGTGAAGGTGAGGTTGTGGGGCAGGGCCTGGCCAGACAGTGGGAGGTGGACTGGATGATGGTGGCCCCTCGCTGTTCACCCAGGTACAGTACATTGACCTACGGGACCGATTCCATGCCGACATCCACACGCTGGAGCTGCTGCTGTGGTTGGTGGAACTCATGCACCCCAGTTTCGGCTTCAGCTGGGTGCTCCAGGTAACACTGGCCCAGCCCTGCAGTAGTTGGAGCCCCAGCTAGCGGCCCCAACTCACTACCACACCCTGGCCCCCAGGACCTCAAGGGCACGCTGGCCCAGGAGCTGGACTTCGAGAACGAGGGACGTAATGGGGAACGCTGTGCTCGGGAGCTGCAGCAATTCTCCTATGTGACTGTGCCCCGTGTGCACTGGGATCTGACCAGCAAGGTGGGCTGTGCCCCACCTGGGGGGGAAGTGGAGAGAAAGATGGACCTACCCAGCTTAGTGTCCTGCGCCCCTCTCCCCACAGCGTGTGCTGACTGCCGAGTTTTGCGAGGGCTGCAAGGTAACAGACATGGACGGCATCCAAGGCCTGGGGCTGGACGTGCAAGACGTGAGTGAGCCATGGGGCCATCAATGGGATGGCCATGAGCATCGACCCTGACGCTGACTGGCCATTCCCCCCACATTCAGATAGCCAAGAAGCTGATTCAGGCCTTTTCGGAGCAGATATTTTACACTGGCTTCATCCACTCAGACCCCCACCCGGGCAACGGTAGGCCAAGGCCCCCCGGGGGAAGCGGGGCCCTGGCCTGGTGTGAGCCAACGAGCTGTCTCCCTAGTGCTGGTGCGGAAAGGCCCTGACGGGAAGGCTCAGCTGGTACTGCTGGACCACGGGCTTTACCAGTTCCTGGAGGAGAAGTAAGCTGGACTGAGGTCGGCTGGCTGAGTTGGGCATGGCACCACCCTCCCTGTTGCCCCATGTTCACTGCTTGCCCTGCAGGGACCGGGTAGCCCTATGCCAGCTGTGGCGGGCCATCATCCTGAGGGACGACGCCAAGATGAAGGCACATGCAGCTATGCTCGGGGTGCAAGGTGAGGTGGTGGTGGGTTACTGGGCACATGGCTGATGCCTCACCACCCCCCCCCAGACTATGTCCTGTTCTCCGAGATGCTGATGCAGCGGCCCGTGCGTCTGGGCCAGCTGTGGCGCTCACACCTGCTGAGCCAGCAGGAGACAGCCTGCATGCAGGACACGGCCCGCGAGCACTTCGAGGACATCATGCAGGTGCTCAAGGACCTGCCGCGTTCCATGCTGCTCGTGCTGCGCAACATCAACACTGTGCGGGCCATCAACGTGGCCCTGGGCAACCCAACTGATCGATACTTCCTCATGGCCAAGAGGTGGGTGGGTGCAGGGCGTGCACATCTTGTTCAATTCCCCAGCATCCCAATAACTATCTCCCGGTAACTGCCAGGAATCATTCCTGAGTGCAGGAGTAACCCCAGAAACAAAGCAGACTGGGGTGGGCAGTGGGCTAACATCCCCTCTCTCTGCCCAGTGCTGTCCGGGCGTGGACCCGGCTGTTGGGGAACACCCACAGAAGTATCTACAGCACCAGCCTCCTCTGCCACATTGGGGTCATCTGGCAGGTGTTCAAATTTGAAGTTTCCCTGAGGTGCGTGCGTGGCCAGGAGGGAGGAGCCCAGCCTGCGCCCGGGTGACTGGCCCCAACTCCCCTCCTGATATGGCTGCCCTCCGCCTGCAGGCTGCAGATGCTGTCCATGTGGTTCACCGTCCATGTGGTTCGCTTCCTGTCGCTGCTGGGCTTCCTCTCCGAGGCCTCAGAGCTGTCCAAGTACCTTGAGTCCTAGGATCAGATGCAGGATACAGCACACCACAGCACAACACACTTGCGCATGCAGGCCTGGCACCAGATGGGAGGGCCAGGGCCGGAGATGGGGCTGCCCCAGGACCCAGGGCTTTGGAGCTTGTGTCAGTGTGAGGGCACGGTGTAGGCATATGGCCACAGTCTGCAATGACCACACGCTTTTTCCAAACCAATCTGATTCATTTGTGTTTTGTACAAAAAAGAGGAAGGGGCTGTCTCAGGACTAGAAGTGGGCCGTGACACGGTCTGTCTCCAAGAGGTCGTCCAGGATCTAGGGGAAAGGGGTGGAGAGTGCAATGAGGGGGGTGGCAGGTGGGGTAGACAGACAGGCAGGGCAGGGCAGG
>PVKC010036255.1:0-13266 GCA_004027635.1 Crocidura indochinensis
GGGGTTATTCCTGGCTATCTGCTCAGAAATCGCTCCTGGCAGGCACGGGGGACCATATGGGGCACCGGGATTCGAACCGATCACCTTTTGCATGAAAGGTAAACGCCTTACCTCCATGCTATTTCCCGGGCCCCGAGATACTTTATTTTTAATTTTTTTAAGTGTAGGGTTCGAGTACCAGGTGCACATCCCACAACTCGGGAGTTGAGATACTTTTTTTATACAATAGCCACAAACAACAATGCAAGCATTGTGGAGCACCAGTGTGTTAGGACTGTGAAGTTAAGGATAACGGAATATGTCATATAAAAAACTATCATTGATTCTAGCAATGAGTCTTTTGGATTTCTAGGATGCTTAAGGAGTAGCTCTGATTCATTGAAACACATTGGAATGATAAATGAAATTCTCTACAGATTAAATCTGCCATTTATGTATGAAATATTCCCTTTTTATTGTATTATTATAGATTTACCGATATAAAATATTAACAATGGCAAAATGATAGGATCTAGTAATGCGTATTGGCAGCAATGGCTAACTTTGAAGCTATTCAAATTTAGTTTCATGTATCCTTATTGAAAGCACTATGTTATCATGAGATTTCAGATAAGATGATACATGATACATGATACAGCCCTAAAGTTTTGGTTTCAGGTTGTGGATATGGAGCCAGCTAACACTATATCTAATTTATCAATCTGAATAGCAGACACACTTTCTGAACTGCTCTCCTACATGAAAATGCAGATGGAACTTATGCCACAAATTCTAGTGGATTTGCTTTTTGAGATACAGCTCCAGCATATACTTTGTTCTTTTCTCTCCTGGTCTCATGACCATACAATGGCTTTGTCCTTCTGTAAAGAATCAAAAGGGAAGCAGTGTTTTTTCTTTTTTTTTTCCATCAAAGCTTTAGCTTTTGTTTTTCAATCTGGAAGTGCATCTTTATTCCTAGAAAATTTAATTTAAATCTCCTTGGCTGCAGAGTATGTTGAATAGCTTCTGCTTGCTCCTCAGAGTTCTTTTCTCCTTAGTCTCTATGGCAGAGAAAAACAAAGTGAGATAAAAAATAAGAATGAGTTTGGAGAGTGACAGTTGAGTATACCATACAATACAGAAGTATAAAGGGAAACAGAATTGTCTCTTCAAATATGTCATGTTATTTCTTTCCATTTATGTTTGTGTGTGGACAAGGTGGGTGGAATGAGAGGATGCTTAACAGTGCTCAGGGCTTGTTCCTGGCTCTGCATTCAGGGACACCCCTGATAGGGCTCGGTTCACTGCACAATCTCTCCTCCCCCATCTACACCATGATATTTCATATAATACCTTAATATCAATAATTTTTGCAGAAATTTTACAACTTGTTTCTCATGCTTCACTGTCCAGATGTTCTCCTGTTTAATTCCTATAGGGTATTTGGTTTGGATACGGCCAGCCCAAGTTTGATCCCCAGCATCTCATCCAGGAGTGATTTCTAAGCATAGAGCTAAGATGTGTTCCAAAAAACTAAAAACAAAACAAAACAAATCAAAAACAACTATGTCTCTGTTTTCTAGAGAACTTTATGCCATATGGAACAATTTGCCTTAAGTCAAATTTCATGAAGTTGAAGGTTAGGTAATCTAATATTCACTGGTATCTTCCTATCAGCTGCTTTTCAGTGTGATTACGTTAAATAGATCAAATAGATTAAAATGGTTTTCCATAAATTCATATTACAATCTGAATATCTTGATCCAAGAATATGGTGATACAAAAATAATATTCTTAGTACAATGAAAGTGTTATATTTTTATAAGTGATACCTACTTAGATTTTTACCTATTTTTAAAAATATTTGATATGGTAATAAATATACAAATTTATAGATTATGCTATGCAAATCCTTGTGTTTTGCAATTGTGTGTTTCATGTCTTTGTTATTATAAGCCATAAGATGAGACAGTTAAATCATTGTATGATCTATGAGTGAGCATATGTCTTAGTAAAAGGAAAATGAAGAATCTCTTCATTTGTCAATGTGGCCAATATACAATAAATCTTAAGGTTAATAGCCCCAAACTGAAGAATCAGAGAAAATGTTGATTTTAAAAATAAATGTTAGAATTTGTATTATCTTCCAAATAGCTATTCATCAAAGAAAATATTTTTAATTCATGCACGTTTTCAATTTAAGTCTCAGCTATTATCATTAAGGAAACATTTAGACAATCAGGTAGATATTTTATTATTGTCTATTGATGAGAACCATTGTCTGATTGTCATGTATAACTCAAACATTATTTAGAAAAACAGGTTTTGGTTAATATAAGTGGAACGAAAGTGCCTGGAATTTAATAAATATTTAACATACTGATATATAAAATAATAAGTAAAATAATGTGTTAAGCATAATATAAAAATATATTCTGATCAGTTGGAACAAGAATGATATCATAATATCAGCTTAAGAATTAGTTAACCTCTTGACCTGCATGTTGTGTTTGGAATCATTCAGAGAGTCAAATTTTTGAAAAAAAAAAAAAAAGTTCAAGTTGGTCCTAGATATGAGTAAAAATCTTTTATTTTGTCCTTTCACAAACTGTAGGTTATAGTTAAACTAAAACCATATTTAATGGTTCATACAGGAGTTTGGAGATTTGCACATACCAACAAAAACAGCTTTAATACTTTGCTATTCAAATATTTCTACATTAGGAGAATATTCAAAATGCATATACTGTATTCATCAAAAAGCTTGTTTGTTTAAAGTTATTTTCATATTCATGCATTCTCTAAAAGCCTACATTAACTGATTATGCTTTAACAAGACTTGATTTTGTGGGAAGACATTATCTGTGTTACTGTGGGGATTGGGGCCATAATGAGCAGTACATTGGGATGGAACATTTGGTATCTGGGACTGCCTTAGAATATTGCTCATGCTATCCATGCATTCCAATCCCTTAAACTGTCTTCCTCATCCCATGTTATGATTTTGTTTGTAGTTGATTTACCATATTTTATTACATGATTATTTTATAGTTTATTATTCACTTTAAACCATACTGGTTTTTTTTTTTTGAGACATATCTCTCCCTGGTTGCTAGGTATATGGGGTGTCAGAGATAGATTGCAAGAGAGCTGTGAGCAAGGCAAGCTCTATGCTATATTATCATTCTATCCCCCATTGCTATTTTATTTATTTATTTTTAGTTTTTAGTTTTCTTTGTATAGGTATTTCATGTCTTTATTTAAATTGAATCTTAGGTACTTAATTTTATAAAGCATAATAGTAAATTGGATTTTTTTTAAAAAAGAAATCTCTTGTCTATATTTCATCTATATTTGCTCTCGCTTTTTTTTTTTTTTTTTTTTTTTTTTTTTTTTTTTTTTTTTGGTTTTTGGGTCACACCCGGCAGTGCTCAGGGGTTACTCCTGGCTCCATGCTCAGAAATTGCTCCTGGCAGGCACGGGGGACCATATGGAGCACCGGGATTCGAACCGATGACCTTTTGCATGAAAGGCAAATGCCTTACCTCCATGCTATCTCCCAGGCCCCTGCTCTCGCAGTTTTGAATCATCATCTTTTATAAAAGCAAATTAAGAATACCTATTTACTACTAGTTATTTGGAGAACCAAGTTCCATATATATTTTTCAAAGTACTTTTGGGGACTAATGTAATACAATGAGGAACTGATTAGCATATAGTTTACTAATTCTTGCCTATAATAATTAGATCTACACTATATTTAAATGTAGGGTCAATGGCACATAAATTGTAACTATGTCTTAATACTTTCAAGTGTTAATAAAAGTTTGGGGCATTGCATTGCTACTAATGTGAATAGGAATTATTATGCCCTAAAATCTAATTATTAATTCTAATTACTAAAATGTGTAAGCCCAATGCAGTAAAAAAGTAGAGTGCTTAAAATATATGTTTTGCCCTTTTGTGAAATCTTCACTAGGTGTCCATTGCAGTATTAAATGAAATGATGAAGTTACCCACCACAGTTAACAACCATCTATTATGGCAAGTTTTAGAAATGGAATGCAAATTCTTTATCATATGTTAACTTGTTCAGTACTTGAAGTGAAACACAATGAAACATTTAACAAAAGTTGTCTCTTAAGACATTTATAGTCTTGTATTTATCAACTAAATATTATAGGAAACCACAGAAAAATCCATTTAAAGTATGAAAAGAGATGATAGATTCATGACATATGCAAAAGTATGTCTCTAGATACATACAGAACATTAAAATTAAATTTATTGATTATAAAATTATTATTCATTAAGACATTTACTTACTAATTATATTATAGAAATTTTGTTTTACCTATTTAGAGAAGTCAAAGTCATAGACAATCAGATTAATATGGCAGTCCAGTTGCTTTCTTGTTTTGCTTTGTTATTATTCTTTGATAAAACAATTCATGATTGATCTAATTAACGCAAAAAAGTTTCCACTAAACAGAAATTCAAATAATGACAACAAAAAACAACCCTAATATCTGTATAGGTATTTGAGAAATACTTATTAATTTGTGTTTACTTGTGAAGATATCTGTCCATTATTTTAATATCACCTAGACCCAGAAGTAGTCCTTTGAGATTCTTTTTCAGAAACCCATATTACAGTTTCTAACTGCTAACTTCTAGCTGCTTGACACCAATGATAATCTGTGATATTTTGGAATTTTCAGCATACTTTTAAAAACTTGTTCAGGGTATTGTACAGAGAAATATATGTTTTTAATTTTTTCGATTGTTGGATCAAGTCTCAGTTACCCTGAGGCTGAGAAACCAAGCAAAATACTTAATTTGTTCAATTACCTGCACATATTAGATGATATAACATTTTGGCATAATTTAGGTATGTTTTAGCTTTTAGAGAAACTATTGTAAGTACTATTTCATCAAGGTATTATTGTTGATATTTCAAAGTAATATACTAATTTTATTTCTATTAACATAAAATATAATATAAAGAGAAAAACAAAATTTGACTTTGATAAAAAAAATTGAAGATCAGCCACATAATTTAAAACAGTTAATTTTAACTTATGTTGTAACAACAATAAAGAATCATGTCATAGCTTTAGTATTTCAGAACATGTCTAGTCACTTTGATATTTTTATTTAACATTAAAATAACGGGTTTAATAATATGTTAATGAATAAATTTTTCTCTTTAATCTATGCTAGTTTAAAAAATAATTTTGTGGTTATGCTAAGTACTATCTATAAATTTTTCTAGATTGGTGTCATGCAAGAGCTGAACCATCGGTTGTCAACTTTATGGTGTAGAAAACATTGAATCCAAATTCAATTACTTTATATAACTAGTTTCCTTGATATAGATTTTTTATTTTCTATGTTAACTATGTACAGTAGCAAACTAGCATTCTTTTTTTAATTTTTTAATTAAATCATCATGAGATACAGGGTTATAAAATTACTGATAATTGAATTTCGGTCATTCAATTTTCCAACACCCATATCTTTTTTAGTTGCTTAATTTATGCACTGTGGTTACAACATTGTTCATTGTTGTGTTTAAGTTGTACGATGCACACCATCTTTCACCAGTGCACCCTTCCCATCACTGTTGTCATTATCCTTCAATTCCTCACTCCCAACCCTGTCTTGATCCAGGGCAGGCAAATTGTTCCTGACTATCTTTCCTTTTTGACACTGTGGTTTGCACTATTGTTTATGGAGGGGTGTTATACTTGTTAGTTTCTCCAATTTCAGCGCCGAGTTCTTCTACAGAGTTATTATTTCCACCTATTATTGTCCTAGCTGCTCCTTATGGTGCACTTTCTACCCTGGGCTGGACCTCCTGACTTTTGCCTATATTATCTCTGGGTAGTATCATGCAATCTTTTGTTTTTCTTATATCCCCCAAATGAGTGAGATTATCCTATGTCTATCCCTTTCCCTGTGGCATATTTCATTCAGCAAAATAGTCTCCATGTTCATATATCTATGGGCAAATTTCATGACTTCATTTATTTCTGACAGCTGCGGAGTGTTCCATTGTGTCGATGTACCACAATTACTTTAGCCACTAATCTGTTGTCAGGCACCTGTGTTGTTTTCTGATTCTGATTATAAAATATGCTGCACTGAATAGGAGTGCAGAGGGCATTTTTGCACTGTTTTTTGTATTACTGGGGAATAGCACTAGTCGTGGTATTGCTGGGTTAGATGGAAACTCAATTTCTAACGTTTTGCGGAATGTCCATACTGTTTTACAAAAAGGCTGCCCGCCAGCATGAGAGTTCTTCTCTCTCCACATACATGCCAGCACTGAGCAAGCAAGTGGAAGTAAAGATAAACAGACTCGGAAGTTTCTGTACCACAGAGAAAATAATGGCTAGAATACATAGGCTACCCATGGAATGGGAGAAATTTTTCACCCAAAATCCATTGGACAACGAATTAATATCTAATATTAATTAATTAATATACAAGCTCTGATTGAACTTTACAAGAAAAAATAATCTAACTCCATCAACAAATGGAGAGAAAAATGAACTTTTCCTCAAAGAAGAAATACAGATGGCCAAAAGGCACATGAAAAAAATGCTCCTCATCACTAATCACGGAGGTGCAAATCAAAACAAAAATGAGATATCATCTTTCACCACAGAAACAAGCACATGTTACATATGCAACATACCAGTCTTAATTTTTAGTGAACCAATGTATTCACACATGTTTTATCATATACTACAAAGACAATGTCCAATGAATAAAAATATAGACTATTTTTATGCTCTTTATTTTTCTTGCAATCTTGAGTCCAGTTGATTAACCTTTAATAACAATTATAATCTTCCAATAGAAGCAAATAGGCACAAGTATAGTAATCACCAATGGTAAATTTTATTTTAGTCTAAATGCAACAGTAACATATAGGATAAGAGAGCACATTTTTATTAATGGGAAATTGTCTTGCCCAAATATGGAAAATGAAAATGTGACTAAGTAGAAGTAACTAGAATTAAGAAAAGGAGAATAGTTAATAAAGCAGTTTTAAATCTAAATACTACCAAAGAATACATTAAAGGACTTATGATTTATTTCTGAAAAATACAGTAATCCAATGATTTTTTAATATCCTATTTAAGTTTAGTGGTAGACTGCATGCTTTGCATTTGTGAAAATCTGATTTGTTCCCCAATACTGAAAAAATGTAGACTCGGGTTTAATAAATTTGGGTCACTGCTTGAGCTTTCAATAGAATGTTTGCTGGGATTGTTATTGGCCTATGCAAGGCATTCTGAGTAGTGAATGCTCTGACATCAAGATATTTGGATTATCCAAAGAAAAATTAAGTGTAAAGAAAAGTAGTTAACTTGGTGAACATAACCAAGATCTTACTAAGGTCATCAAACTACTTATTGCCTCCTAAACATACTCAAAGTACTGCATTTTGTACTATGTTGTGCATACAGACTTTTAGGGAAGAGTATATCAAACTTGTGCTGTCTTATCAGTAGAGACTTTTAGAGAATTTCTAGAGACCATTTTCTCACTTGGCAACCTCAGGAAAAAAATGTAAGGTCAGAATCAAAATGATCTGAAAGAAAATACTTTGAAATTTTTGAAATACTTTGAAATATTTTGAAAATACTTGTATTTCAGTTTAACTTTCATAACAGAGCACACACTAATGCTATTAAGAGCTTAAAATTGTATTTAAGTTATACTCCTTGTGGGAAAAATTAGCAAACATCCAATAAATTCTGTAGAACATAGTACATTGATACATGTATCTGTGATATTTTTATAATTCTTTCATTGTTTTGGGGAACGTACCTAGTTGTGCTGAGAGAGTATTCCTAGCTCTGTGCTCTGGTATCATGCTTGAAAGTGCTTTGTGGTGACGATAGGTGGTGCCTGGGATCAATCCCAGTTAATTCCCATGAAAATAAAGTCTAAACTGCCTATTGAACTATCTAAAATTCCCAAAATTTTGTATGATAAAGTTAGTCTTGAAACTTGAAGTAGCAGATTGCAAAGGGACTTCATCTTTTAATTCTAGAAAAACTAAATATAACCAGCAGCATCAAAATTGTAGACAAAAACATCCATTTCCCATATCATGATTTTGTTTTTCCTCCTTGGCTAACCTCTCAATAAGATGCAATTGGATATTAAGGGGTGACATAATAATATATAATAAAGCTTTTATACATAACGTAGAATTAATTAAACATCCTGTCAAAGAATAATGTGAAATATCTCAAAAGCTAACTCTCATGAACTATGGTCAAAGTTCAGCTGATGACGATATCATTCAAGATAATTTATCCTGCTTTCAATTGGCAACATTGCACATGTAACAGATTGTCAAAATTTCAAATGTGTATATAAATACAACTTAAATATGTATTAATTTTAAGATCCCTATAGGGGACAGCCTTGTTATTAATACAGGGAAGAGCAGATGCTGTAGCATATGGCACACTAACTCATATTTATGTTAATTTTATGTAAATAGGATTTTAATACAGTAACATTAATCTGTTGTTGCTTTGGTTTTCTGATATATCACTTTACCCTCTATTTGGATGAGATTAATGTAGGTAGTTTAGACTTTTTATAAAAGTCCCAGTTTAGCAGTGTAAAGAGCAACAATTTACTTTAATCTTTAACACATATGTTTAAATCGAATACTATTTTCATAAATAAGCTAAGAATTTATCTAAATCTATTCCTTTGCCTAATTTAAGCAGATTTTTAAAAATACAAATCAAAAGGAATATGATAGTAACAAAGAGAATAGCAAAAGTTTTATTTATTTTATTAATACTCATCAATTGGGCAAATAGAATTGACGGAAAAAAATTCTAATGTTCCATCCTTGGAATGCTATTCTCAACGTGTATGCATTTTTTAAAGTTCAGAATTTGTACTACTAAATTAAAAGATGAATCACTATTTTTTATTAAAGAGATACTAGCTAATGTGAAAAAAGTTATTTTAAAAATGTATTCAATGCTGATGTACATATTGAATGATTCAACCTCCATGGAAAACAGCACGGAGATATCTCAAAAAACACTATTTCCCTCTCAAAATCTACTCCAGAAAGACAAAGCACTAATTAGAAAAAACACACACATATGTACACAAACACACACACACACACCTATGATCATTGCAGTGTTTAGCACATTATTAAGTATCAACACAAATATCCAAGGAGATACCAATGGAGAAAATGTGATTGGTATAACTATGGAATACCATGTAGCTACAAAAAATTAAATTATGCAGTTTGCTGCAACTTGATTGTAATGAATGGTAACACCTGAGTTAAATAAGCAGAGGGAAAAAGATACACACTGGTGTGGGTGGATCCTAGTAATGTATGTGTTTAGGGAAACAAAGTGAGGATACAGATAAAGTCTACTGGTAACAAATCATGTATCCTAAAGTACAAATTGTGGGCACTAGATTAGAGGGAGTACATGGAAGGGAAATGACTTGGGGTCATGAGTTGGGGGAAAGTGAATGGAGGTTGTGGTTGTTTTTGTGGTGGTGGACTGTTTACACCAAGGTTATATATATCAGCACTCTTTTAAACATGCTACTTTAGTTGTAATAATATACTTAAAAATAAAATCTGCTTTTAGATAATAAACACAGATATACCTATTTTCTTTAGCAATTTATTTGATAAAAAATAAACTAATTTTAGAAGTAGCATTGATTACAACTTTGTGTCAGTTTTACACTTATGTCATAATGATTAGCTGTGTGTAGACACTGTGAAATAATTACCACAGTAAACTCAAATAGAAACTCAATATAAAATACAATGTGAACTATAGTCAAAATATGATGCATTCCATTCTCTTGACTTATTTATCTATTACTGGAAATATGTAGATTTGATTCCTTCATGTGTCTTGTCTTCCACCTTACCTTGGCTTTGATGACCATTAATCTGTTCTTTATGAGATTATTTTACTTTATTATTTGTTTGTTTGTTTGTTGGTTTGGGAGGTGGTACCCTGTAGTGCTCAGAGCTGACTTCCTCTTAATTCTGTGTTCAGATGTTACTCCTGGTGTGTTAGGGGATAGTATAGTGTGACAGAAATTGAACCCAGGTTGGATGTATGCAGGGCAAATATACAGCTACTCTTTGTACTATCACTCCAGCATGAAAATTTTGTTTTAGCTCCCACATAGAAATCACATATATAAGGACTGGTCTTTGTGTGACCTAGCATGATTCTCTCATTTTTTAGTGGCCATAGATATTCAAGGCTTATTCCCAGCTCTGTGCTCAGGGATCACTCAACCCTTATGAAAACCAGAGATTGAAGCTGGATCGGCCATATACAAAACACTCACCATCATACTCATCAGACCCCTTAACATTTTTAATGAATAGCTTTGAGAAAAAAATATAATACCTAACATCCTAATAGATGAACCATACTAGAGAACATCTAACTTTTAGTTTAATTAGGAATATCTTGAAATTATACTGAAATAAAATAAAAAGGGACAGTTTCTTTTTGATATTTATTATAAAATATCAATAATACTGCATTCATATTTTGAGTTATAAATTATTATTATTATTATTATTTGTGGTTTTTGGGTCACACCCGGCAGTGCTCAGGGGTTACTCCTGGCTCCATGCTCAGAAATTGCTCCTGGCAGGCACGGGGGACCATGTGGGGCACCGGGATTCGAACCGATGACCTTTTGCATGAAAGGCAAACGCCTTACCTCCATGCTATCTCCCGGGCCCCTATAAATTATTTTATATACTTTATGATATACTTTATAATCTAATACTAAAATTCATTAATTATCAAAAACAAATTACCTAACTCCTACCTCTATGATAAAACTTTATTAGTCTTTGTCCTGAATTTGAAGAAATATAGGAAGAAAATTGAATATAGAAATTGTCAACTTGAAAAAGATCATCATTTTATATAGACTTTTATTAATATCATTTTTGTTTGGGGCCCTCAAACAGTACTAAGATAGTTCTGGGTCCAATTTTCATGATTCTATGTCAACCAGGCTAGGGCAGTGACTAACATTAAAGCTTGAGGGTACAGTGATGTTTGGGCCCGTTCTTTGGCCACCAAGAGGTGTTGGGTGTTTAGGTCACAGAAGTTAAGTATTCATACTTGGTAAGTCTCCAGAGCTGTAACTGAAAATGCCTACAAGTCAACATTGTTTAGGAAATCAATCAGGCAAGCCACATGCAAAGCATGATGACTTAACCCTTATACTAGCTCTCTTGCCCCTAAAGTTTTATATATATATATATATATATACATATATATGTATATATAATATATTAATATGTATATATACATATATATGCATACATATGTATATATGTATATATAGATACATATTTGGTCACACCCGGTGACTCTTAGGGGTTGGGTTACTCCTGGCTATGCGCTCAGAAATCACTCCTGGTTTGGGGGATTATATGGGACAACATCAGGGGATTGAACCGCTTTCTGTCCTAAGTTAGCACATGCAATGTAAATGCTCTACCGCTTGCGCCACAACTCCATCCAATTAGTAGTTAATTTATAAAGGTCAGGTTTATATTAATGAAACAATGAAACAGAAATTCAATTTTGCCTTAGTTTGATCAGCTGCTAAAATAAATATTTTAAATATATATATATAATTCTAATGAGGATTCATTGACTTACTCCACTGTAAGTCAATTTTGAGAGATATTAGAAAAATGTAATAATTTAAACATATGGATGATAATTTCATTAGCATTTTATGTATGTTTAACACATACAAAACTCTTAGGGGAATAAATGAAACTAATTCCTTAGTTAAAAAAATCTAATTACATCTAAAAATTATTTTTAAATGTTTGAATTAATTCATGATGCAGATGAAAATATGTAGTGTAGAATACATTGCAAGAAAATACATTAAAGGCATCATTACATGAAAATCTTTGTTAATTTGAAACATAGAAAATTATGTCATAAAATACTCCTAGAATACTAGTTTTGAAGAAAATATTTCTTATCTAGTATTAAGGGCAATTTTTATGTAATATTATTTGTGCCTGAAGCATTGTTCAGTGAAATATTTGAGCAGATAAAAACTTTATTAGAGGGTATGTGTAGTTTCTTTCATAATATCGTAGCATTGTTATATTTTCCCTGCCCCACTAAAGTTACCATTTAACGTGTTATATCTTATAAAATTTGAAGTAAATGATTGCTGTATACCAGAGAAAGTTTGAACTGCTCAAATATGGCTATTTTTGGAGCACAGAGTGATAAAAAAAAACTTTGTAACTAAAATTTTGGATTCTTCCAAGAGCTACATCATTCTTTGTAATTAAGAAAATAATGAATTTATTTGTTTCAAAGAATATGTGTTGTCTTGAATTTCAGGGAAAAGTATAGAATATTTCATCTTCCCTCACAATGTGTAACATTTCCTAAGGGAACAGGTATATACTTTATACAAAGAATGCAATTTATTTTATTTTGAAGGTTTAGAAGTTTGGCACTATGAATGACATTCTTTCCCCTGCATTGTCATTGCAGTGGCTGACAATATTTTTATGTTTGTAACAAATATCAAAAGTGCCAAGCAGAACCCAGAAGTTCTGCTGTACATATGATATCCCAAACACCAGAAATACAAAATAATCTACTGACATATATACATTCATGACATTTAATTTGGGAAATGACAAGTGTAACAAGGGTAGAAAATAAAGCATGTGAAAAATGCTGAATGCCTGGTAAATATGTTGATAAGTAATATGAAACAAAGGAATAGGAATCATGTTGTTAAATGGTTAGACATTTGATTCAATAGAAAACCATCATTTTGAAAGGTCCATAAATTCTTTTTATTCTCAAAAATCTGTGGTTCTTGGGATGTCTTAGGAATTTACAGTCTGACCACAGTGAAAAAGCAACTCGTCATCATCATCAGGAGAATATGATTAGATCATATATCTTCACTTGACAAGAGCTGGCAATTTAATCTGACAGGATTCCTGTCAATGAGTTCAACTTTAGGAGTTCCAGTGCTGTGGTAAAGATTTGACATGTCATTGAAGGCTGTTGTGCAAAAACCCGACAATAAACCAGGACTTGCTAATGCAGTTTAGGATTGCTGTAAAAATTTATTAGAAACCAGAGACTGTAAAATTACTATACTTCTTCAGAACTGTTTTTCTTTCCCTTGCTGAATATTTATGTGATGTTTAATGCATAGCAC
>PVKC010036256.1:0-13283 GCA_004027635.1 Crocidura indochinensis
TGTTAATATCTGCTTTTACCTGCTTGGAGAGTGCATTATCCTCCTTGAATATGCCTTTAGTCTCAATGTCATGGAGTGTTTTGCCTACATGTCGTTCTATGTATTTTATGGTTTCAGGTCTGATATCAAGGTCTTTGATCCATTTGGATTTTATCTCCGTACATGTTGTTAGCTGTGGGTCTAAGTTCAATTTTTTGCAAGTGGCTAGCCAGTTGTGCCAACACCACTTGTTGAAGAGGCTTTCTTTGCTCCATTTAGGATTTCTTGCTCCTTTATCAAAGGACAGGCCCTCTGACCAGTGGAATAGACTTGAATACTCAGAAAATGTCCCCCAGACATATAGACCAATATTCTTAATGCACACAGACATAAAGACCTTCAACAAAATACTAGGAAATCGAATCCAACAATTCATCAAGAAGGTCATACACTGTGATCAAGGAAGATTTATTACAAAGATACAAAGATGGTTTAACAAATGCAAGACAATTAATATAATACATATATCAATGAAAAAAAAACTAAAACCATATGATCATAGCAATAGATACAGAGAAAGCATTTGACAAGATTCAGTGCCTATTCCTGACAAAAACTCTCAACAAAAATTGAAAAAAACCTTCTTCAATATATTTAAAGCCACTTGCCACAGCTCATGGCAACCATCATACTCAATGGAGAAAAACTGAAAGTCCTTTCTCTGAGATCTGGTACAAGCCAAGATTGCCCCCTCTCACCATTTCTACTCTGTATAGTACTGGAAGTACTTGCCATAACAATTAGGCAAGAAAAAACTAGTAAAGACATCCAGATAAAAAAGAAAGAGGTCAAGTTCTCACTGTTTGCATATGACATGAAACTGTATGTAGAACATCCTAAAGATTTTTACCAAAAGCTTCTAGAAACAATAGCTGTGCATAGTACAAAATCAATACATGAAAATTCATGGCATTTTTATATACAAACAATGAAAAGCGGAGAAAATGTCATTTAAAAGAACCCTATTCAAAATTGTGCCTCAGAAAATGGTGAAAGTCCTTATAGAAAGCTATAAGAATCATTTTTGGCTGACTAATGGAGATCTTACAAGTCTCGGGTTGTCTGCTCCTATCCTCCTTGAACTCTACAGTTCAGCCAAACCAATCCCTTTAAGTCTCTCAATGGGCTCATCCTCACCGAGTTCCTCTACCATAACCTTGTACATTTTGTTTGTTTGTTTGTTTGTTTTTTTTTGTTTTGTTTTTGGGTCACACCCGGCAGTGCTCAGGGGTTACTCCTGGCTCCATGCTCAGAAATTGCTCCTGGCAGGCACGGGGGACCATATGGGGCACCGGGATTCGAACCGATGTCCTTTTGCATGAAAGGAAAATGCCTTACCTCCATGCTATCTCCCGGGCCCCAACCTTGTACATTTTGAGAGAAAATTAGTTCACAGCATTGTGCAGGTTTTGAGAGTACACTTTTATAACTTTACAAATGTATCTACTACATCAACCATATAGGTCTAAGTGATCCCACCAAGCCTTTTTGTCTTAGCTTTCATTCCCATTCTCTCTGGTAACTATATGATTACAATTTCTTTATGTTTTGGATGTGGTATGGGGTTATAGATATATAACAATTCAAGAAATTCTAAAATTACACTATTAACTTACAAACATAAATAATTAATTTTCTAAAGTGAAAATGCCAGAAATCATTATAAACAGTGAAAAAGATATTTTAGAAATGCATACCTTTAAAAAACAGTTTGGATAAATAGGATATATTTGTCTTTAAACTGTTTGACTCACATTTAAATGTGACTTAACTCAAATTGGAGCACTGCCATCTATGTTAAAGATTGCAGTTAAGTTAAATAATTGCAGGTGTCCTAGAAGAAAATTATTTACAGAAAACTATAATTTGCTTACTTCCAGTTATATAAAATCAAAAACAACATTAGTATTAGCATAAAAATAATGAGGGATAGTCTTCAATGTCTTCAAAAACTTAGAAATTAGGTTAGAATTCTATCTTCAAATAATGCTTTTGAAGACTGACTGGCAATCAACAAAAAAAAGATTTGTTTTGCATTAATATTAGGGGGGTAGATAAATAGTAAAGATAGCTGGGTGATTGCTTTGTATTTGGTCAGACTGGATTCAATTCCTAGTACTAGTTATGGTCCAAAGAGCACTACCATTAGTGATTCCTTTTTACACAACCAGCAGTATGCTCTTAGATTACTTAGTCTGACCTGAATTCTCTCCTCACCAGAAAAAAAATCCAATGGTATATATGTATTTTTTTGGTTAAGAAATAAACATACTTTTCTAGAACTATTTTTTTTTGAATTTTGTCATGTGTTTAAATATAAAGTAGTATTGGGGCCAGAGCAATGGCACAGCAGTAAGACATTTGCCTTGCATGCAATTGACCCAGAACAGAGCACGGTTCGACCCTCAGCATCCCATATGGTCCCCCAAGCCAGGAGTGATTTCTGAGCGCATATACAGAGGTAACCCCTGTCCGTCACAGGGTGTAGCCCCAAAAAACAAAAAAACTGAAAGAAATATAAAGTAGCATCAAATCACTCAATGGACTATGTCTTCAACCCTTAATTTTCAAAAATACAAAATTTCTCTTATATATATATATAAGAGAATCTAAATATAAAGTCAAAAAAACATCATATTGAGTTGTAGCCCAGAAGTTATGTCTGTGATTAGCTGGTATAATAAGGTCTAAAACATTATTTTCTGATGGTACAGGGATAGAATTGGAATAGTGCAGGTAAATTGATAGTTAACATGTCCATTTAAGCTTTTTCTCTGAAATATCTTAAATGAGCTTTGGAAAGGTGTTGGACTACATTCAATTTGCAATTAAATTCTCTTAATAAGATTTTTACCATATAGTAATTTTTCCTTGCTGATTAAAATAAGAGTTATAATGTTTTAAGTCAGATACTTACAAAACCTCTTACATATGGAAAGACAGTAAACTGGAACCTAGCCATAAAGAGACTGAGTACTTACAGATATCATCTAATCATTTGGTGAGAGAAGAGGGTCTTTTCAAGTTCAGATGCATAGTAATAATGGCTAGAGATTGAAAAGATTTAGCACATTTTAACAGATATTCAAACTGGTCTCTTCTAGATTTATACTGTTCAGCTCAAACAGTAGTTAGTGGAAGCAAAATAAACAAAAATCTACAAAAGATTCAATTGCTCATTACTTTAAAACCAGGAGATTTCACAAAATATTTTACAATTCTGATTTTCATGAAAAATGGAAAGAGAGGACACTGAGTAGTCATTTTGTGAAGTAAAAATAGGTTGCTATGGATTCCATGTATGTGTAGGATTTAAGGAAGAGAGCTGGAGGTAACATATTACAGCTTAAAAGTCACTGGACAGGCTAGAATACATATTTTAAAAAGATGTTGGCGCTGCCAGTGATGTGGAATTATAAATTAGAAACTAATGATTGTGTTATAAATCACAAAATATAAGTCAATAAAAATTTAAAAATCAAAAATCAAACTACAAAAACATAAGTAAGTGGAGTATGACACAAGATATAAATTAATCTTAAACTGTGCCTTTTGCTCTAGGCAGTGCAAATTACTATTCTCTGCTTAGTGAGATCAGAAGAGCTGAGGGTATTTCAGCTTCTACTTTTCGAACTTTTTAATATTTACTTTAAAAATGTTCCTCTAGGGGCCTAGCCAGGAGTAACCCCTAAGAGTCACTGGGTGTGGCTCCCCCCCCCAAAAAAAAGCAAAACAAAACAAAAAATGTTCCTCTAATATCTCAAGTTTCCATGAAAGGTACAACCTTTCAAGTGTGATAATCTTGAGAGTTATAAAAGGGGTGATTTGTCCCCAAACACATAATCCTTGGTATACAATATATAGAGAGAGGCTTGTTAGATGATCTAAATGACACATTGATATGAGTCATTTTATAAGTGTGATTAGAGTATAATCTCATGAGTTGAAGATCAGGTTTAAGGTTGGATTGGGGGTAGGAAGAAAATTTAAAAGGCTACTTTTGTTCATGCTTTGAATGCTGGAGGCCTGGGTTTGAATCACTGGTCCCCTGAGCACTACCGGAAGTGAGATTTGAAAATGTAGTGCGGTAGCTCCTGCAGATTGTGAGATGAATGAGCAGGTTGTATTCCCCATTATGAGTAAACAGTTAATAATTATTAATTAATGCTAATTAATATTAATTAATAATATATCGATCATGCATAATTAATACTATAATAACTACAGTATTAATAGAATATTTAAAGCAGGAATGTATAATCTATTGGGTGAAAGAATAACACAATAATGTTAATTAATACTATATTAATTGTATATAATTAATACTATAATAACTATCATATTAATTAGTGGAATATTTAAAGCAGGGATGTATAATCTATTGGGCAAAAAAATAACAAAAGATTATAGAAAGTTGTTTTGGGTATCACACTCAGTGATGATCAGGGGTTACTCTTGGTTCTGTGCTCGGGTCATTCCTGGCAGGGGATCATATGGAATGATAAGGATCAAAATAAAGTTGGCCCAATGCAAGACAAATGCCCTACTCAGTGTGCTATCACTCTGGCATCCTAAAAGCTTTACCTTAAGAAGAAAACAACTTGGTCAAAATAGCTAATGATTATCCTCGTGAACATGGTGATTATACCATGGTAGAGTTATTCCAGAAGCCAAAGCGGGTCACTATGAGACAGAGAAGATTTCTGTACAATATTTAATAAAGTCTAATCAAACCCAGAAGTCTCTTGAATGATAGGAAAGACTGCCTCAACAGGTAGTGAACTCCCTGCTGTTATTCAATTTGTAGGGCTCAAGAAGTTAGAGTCACTGTTTTGGGTATGAGATTCTATTTTCTACTTTAAGAATTGATTTCTCTATTCTGAACCTCTTAAGGATCTCTGTAAAAACAAAAGCTTTCATGCTTAAGAGGAGCTGTGCTTTCAAGGTGCTGCTGCTTTTCCTCAACCAAACAATGATAAATAAAGCTACCTTCCACACACATGAGTCATGTATATGTGATTCACGTGTGAAATGTTTCCCAATTTGTCTCAATTTTATGTAAGTTCACTTATTTTTAAACTTTAGATGATGATCAATATTTGGAAATTAAAATTTAAGTATGGCTAAAACTAGAATTTAGTCTGGAATAGGCTAAACATTTTCCCCTATTTTGAAAATGATATTATTTTTGCTCTGAATAGTGAATGTTAACACATAAGATGAAAACAATATAGCAGAGGAATATTGAACTAGATTATTTCTTTTAGCAGCTCTTAGATATAATTCTATTTTGGGGGCATAAGAGATAGTACAGTGGGTAAGGCACTTGCCTTGTATGCAGCTGACCTGGGTTCAATCTCCAGTTAATATTGGATATATTATTTTCCATCTATGATAGTGCTTGTGACAATTAAACAAGAAAAGCAATTTCAACTTCTCAGGCCATAACACTAGATATGTCACAGATATTTTTCAGCTGCTTCTATAAAATATTCTTTTAAAGAGGACAGTTTCCTTTCTTTTTCCATAGATAGGACCTAGGGAGAGTGGGGAGGTTGGAGTTTCCTGAAACTGAATCCATAAATTAATTTGTAGCTCCTAGATTACCCCCTCATATATTGTATGAACTTCTTATTACACAATCTAGGCAGTCTCAGAAAATCTATACTCATTTCTTGGTTCCAAATGTGATGGTCTTCCTTAAAGCTAGAAGACTCATAGAAGGATTTACAGGGAAAATATCACAAGACTGATTTTCTAACATGTGTTGGACACACAGCTCATATAAACCTTCATCTAGCCCTCCATAGATTTATGTGAGCTGGTGTAGGAGAAATCTCATGGCCATTGAGTGCAACTTTCTTGCTTCTGAGTTATGTTAGATACAGAGGAATCACTCCCAAACACTCTCTTGGGACTATAGCTGTTGCCTTTAAATTCTCAATTTGACACTTTTCTGCATGGTTATTAGAGCTTTAAAGAAATGTATCACCACTTTCAACCAGCTTAGGGAAAGTGATTTTCTCTGCACTATCATCTCCACAAGGCAGTGTTGGTGGGAATGTGTTAGTAACCTAGTCTTTCCTGTTTGGGGAGCTTTTCATGAATACTGCCTTTACAATATATGAGTTCTAATAATAAGAGGGGAAGTGTATTGATAATCTATTTTTAAGTAATTCAAAGTAGGCAGTTGGTATTATTTTGTTGGCATTTGGCTAGCAGTAATGTGGTCTTTTCTATTTTCCTGTCTGGATTTTTTTTCTTAATCTATTCTTTTTATCTTTAACCAGTTCTTTAAATGTTGCTCTCTGATACGGTTTTTCTAATCTAGTTTATGCACAAGTATAGACGATAATTAATTTAAATGCCTTTCTGTTTTGTTTTTTAATTTTTGAGTTTTGTCTGGAATCTGAGATAACACTATTTATGTTATAACTAATGAGATAATGGAGTATAATCTTAAATTCTATGTTTAACATTATCAAATATGCTCAAAAGAGATTCTTCCACACAATCTAGACTTGGCTTTCACTTTTGACTGATCCCTGCTTAAATGTCTAACTGCCTGCTTTATCTATTTAAATTTCAGTATTATGGTAGGGGGAAGGGTTGCTTATCTTTCTAAAGTATAGACTTGACCAGCTAATTCCTACTCTTTTTGTTTTGTTTTGTTTTGTAACCCTTAGTGGTGCTCAGGGCTTACTCCTGGCTCTGTGCTCAAAAGTCATTCCTGGCCAACCTCAGGGCATCATATAAGATGCTAGTGATAGAACCCTATTTGGCAAGGCAAAATCCTTATTCACTGTTCTATCACTCTGGCCCCAGTAATCCCTTCTCTTAATATTTTTGATTACTCCCTGTTTCTCAAGATAAAGGTCAAACTTTGTTTGGGAGACTTATAAAAGTAAACCCCATACCTTGAAGATAGAATTGAAAATTAGGTAGCCTCCTCCACAGAAGTAGATTTGACAAAATCTACCATTAACATTTACTGCTGATATCATTTAACTCCACAATCTTATTTCTCAAATTTTAGCATGTTGAAATTACACACATACAAGTTTATTTCTTTACAATTTTCTATGATAAAATGTTTGGAACTAAGTAATCTATCAGAATGCCAATGGTAAAATAAATGAGGATATGTAAAATTAAAATTTATGCACTATTTACAAAGAATACAATATGATTCAATAGTTAAAATATGCTATGTCAAAAAGGCAGGTAAAATGGTACATAACTGAATTTTTTATTCTCTTAGAAAGGAAATAAATGTTAATACATTATTGTATGTATATCAATGTCTATGGAAAATGCCTAAGAAATTGTTAATGGTGCTTTCTTAAATAAATGATAGTATAAATTCAAGTTAGGTAATGTGCTACTTTACAATTTATTATTTCTCATTATGGCTTTAGCTATACAGATTGTTTTATGATTTCATACAAAATTTATTATTGACTGTCCTAAGTCTTTGAAGAGGATCATCTAAATTTGGATGAGTCTGTATAATAATTTAGGTAATGTAATAATACTGACTCTTGTAATGCATGAACATGCAATTTTATCCATTTTAAGTTCTCCTATAACTTAAGGGATTATAGTTTTCATGGCATAGCTATCTTACCCCCCTTTTGTTAAACTGATTTTTATATGCTGTATGTTTTGGGGCACTTTTGAATGGGATAGACTGATTTCATTCTCTTATAATCAATTATTTGCATATAAGAATGTGATAGATTGGGGCCAAGATGGAGGTGCAAGCAAGAAGATAAAACTGAGATATCTCACACAGTGAAAATGGCACTTACCAAAAAAACAGTGGGAACAAACTATTATGTTGGTTTTGTGGTGGAAAAAGGGGACATTTATCTACTGTTGGATATGTTTGGGAATGTCTTCTGGTTCAGGACTTGGGGGGGAAAAACACAGAGATTTCTCAGAAAGTAAAAACTGAGCTGCCATAAGTCCCAGTAAATTTGATACTAGATATCTATTCCTAGGATAAAAAATATTTCATTCAGGGGCCATAGAGATAGCATGGAGGTAGGGTGTTTGCCTTCCAGACAGAAGGATGGTGGTTCTAATCCCATATGGTCCCCAGAGTCTGTCGGGAGTGATTTCTGAGTATAGAGTCAGGAGTAACCCCTGAGCGCTGCTGGGTGTGATCCAAAAGCCAAAAACAAATTTTTTTAATTCAAAATATGTGCCATCATTATTCTTTTCAGCACAGAGCACAATAGAAACAATCACTATAGGTGTCCAGGAATAGACTTATGAATTATGAAGGTGTGCTATATATGCACAATGGCATACTATGCAGCCAAAAGGAATAATGAAATGATGTGAATTGCTAGAATTTGGATGGATTTGAAAATATCATGTTAAATAAGGTAAGTCCATAAAAATATGGACAAGTACAAGATGATCTCACTTACCTGTGGTCTATAAAATTATAAGATGAGGAATAATGATATTAAAGGGAGAATTGGTAAATCACCCTTGATCCTAAAATATAGAAAGAAATCAAAAAGGGCAGTAAGAGCCTGAAAGGAGGTAACTGGTTACAGGGACTGGGTCAATACATGTCTTACCCTCTAGTGTTTTCTTTCTTATGAAGTTAATACCCTAACTAGGAACAACTCCACTTATATTTTCCTGCCACACCTCACATCCATTGTGCCAAGATTTATGCTGGTATAGTTTCTATTTCTGTTTCTCCAAATTGTTTCTGTACTTTGAAGAATGATGCAGATTTTTTGTATCCTATATTTCCCAAATATACTGTCTCCCACTATAGCACTTACTGTTTTACACTTAGAAAACGATCTTGTAGGTCAGTGTTTCTCAACATTTTTTCAAACATGATCTCATTTCAACCCTTTCAACCTTGTTTTTCCCCATGCCTTTCAACGCATTCAATCTCCACCCCATTTATTGTTTGTTTCCCCAGTCTTAGATTGTGGTCTCTCTATATGTGTGATTTTTACCTGTAGCCCTCTGAGAATATTCTTGTGAGTCACACAGGGAAATATGAGCCAAAATTGCAAAATGCTATTGTAGACCATATTTTGTCTGTGTTAGAATAATCTGACACACACATCACATGTTTAAAAAAAATGTACATAAAACTAGTGCCAGATTTATTGACTCAGAATCTGGACTTTTAGGCATCCAAGATAATAATTTTTGATAAGTGCCTGGATGATTTTTTTCCCTGCATCATAAACTTACTATTATTCTTTTCAATTCCTCTTCTGTTTCTGTACAGTAGGTTAACAGCAGAAATTTTGCATTCATTATTGTATGCACTTATCAATGTGATAGAAAAATAGAGTTATTCTGTAAGTACTAAACTAAGTGATATGATTCCCATTAGTAAGTCTTTTTTGTTAGGACTAGAAGGTATCATTTTAATTTTACCAAATGTAATTGAAGGAGCAATCAATATTTTTTTCTAAAGCTAGATAGCATATTAAAGCAAGATCCTAAATTAAACCTTCAGTCTCTGACTTATAGTAGAAACATTTTTGAAAGGTACATTTAAAAGTTACATTAAAATTAGGAAAAATAAGTAAAGGAAATGTCCTATAGAACATGCCAATAGGTAATTTATATGTTTTATATTTATATAAAATTTACATTTTAATTTATATTTGTCAGTAATATATTGTTACAAATATATTTGTAGGGTGTGAAAGAATTGTACATATTACATATATGTAATTGAACTTTTAATAGACAGGTAGGCAGATTTTAATTGTTCAAATATCCCAATTTGAATTAAGAATTGATATCTTCTAAGTTTATAGTCTAGTCTTATATAACTATTTCTAATATCAAGTGAACTTTGAAAAAATAATCTCATTGGGCATTTCTAGTCATTCTGAGATGAGTGCAATTAGGCACCTTGTTTGTTAAATTGTGTTGAGGTAAAGATGCCAGAAATAAATTAATGACATGTTAACAGCTGAGCTTTCATAGTTACAAGAAAAATACCTTGACATATTTTTGACTCTGTGATTGGTCTGCATTTCCAGGGTATAAATTAATCTTCAGAAGATACTAAGGAATATTTTCCTTGGACACTTCACTTATACATCAGATTGGCCATGGTAGCAATCTAATCACAAACCTGTAATTCAGTGAACAACAATTTCTTATTGTGAGCAGCATAGCAGCTTTTACTATCATTTAAGTCAGCTCAAGATTGCTGATACACCATATGTTTCAAGCCAGGGATGATGGATTGTGAACTCTGATGTCCATCCCTAAGTGATTGGAAAGATTGAAGACACACAGCTCACTTAAGCTTGCTTACTATTACATCAAGTAATCAGTGTGATAGGCAAGTCAGGCTCTTTATGTCATCCAACCAACGTCTGCAGCAACAGTATTTCACATAAAAAAAAATCTTACAGTTGTGCTCCAGTTGGCATTCCTGTTGCTAAATAGAACAGGTTCCCTTGAATCTGGGTGTTAATAGGAACATTTAAAATATATCTCCTCTACAAGCAGCTGACCCAAATTATATCCCTGGTATCCTATATAGTCCCCTGAACATTGCCAGGAATTACCCCTGTACACAGAGTCAGGAGTAACCCCTAAACAATTCTCCATGAAGCTCAAAAACAAACAAAAATCTCTATAAAAGTCAGAGTTTTTTATTTATATTACTGGGATTATAAGTAAAAATGCAGCATATTATCTTTAAATGTTACTCAGCTTAGAAAGAAGTTGTGAAAAGCAATTTTATGCTTTCAAAGTCCAATTTCTTTTTTTTTTCAATGTCCAATTTCTAATTCAAAATATAACCTGTTTGTTAACTTGAAATCGTACACTTTCACAGACTGTCTATTGCATCTTATTCATGTAAACATGGTTCTCTGCATTTGTTTCTTAAGGGTCGTTTTATTCTATATATATTCCCTCCACCAATGTTCCCATGAATTCCTGCCACCTCTCTCTGCCCCTTGAAAAGTTCAATGTTTTAAGCTTAGATCTCATATTTTAAGAATTGTTGAGTCTGTGATGTGATGTATCTCTATATCACTCCCCCACATCACTAGGTTCTTTTAATGTAATATATGACCAATATCCAACAGAGCACATTAGATCACCTTAGCTACTTTTTTGTTGTGCGGGTGTTACCTTTCTAAAGGTGATGAAGAAAAGTGAAGTATAAAGTTTTCGTTATCAGTTTTCTCCCACTAAAAACATAAATCACTGACATAACTTCAAACAAATTCCATTGCCTTTATTGTTCCAAACACTGTAATTTATAGCTTCAGACAGCACATTTCAAGGAACAATTAAATATAGTTTGTTTTGTGATTCAAGCAGTTATGGAACCAAAACTTTTGAGAAAAGCCTTTAAGTGTTCATTTATTTTCTAAGCATTTCCATAATGTAAGTTTCTGAAATTTCTAGATAGTTGCACTGCATGAAGTCACACAGCAAGTCTCATTTTAGCTTTGTAGAGAAAAAGAATGATGACAATCATTTCTTTGGAAAAAAGTTTGCAGCAAAACTTAGGAAATTGCTGTTTGAAGAACTATCTATTGCAAGTTTCAGTTAGCATAGTTTGCACATCTTCTCTTGTGCTCTTTCTATCCTATTTCAATGTATAAATGCCTTTCATATTTCCATTACAAAAATTGAGGAAGGTCATAATGAAGACAGAAAAGTTAAGATTAATTACAACTGATAGTCATCTTAAATTCTGGAGCAGCAAAAGGACACAGAACATGGAATTACACATAACCTTGGGGGGGGGGGTTCCACCCTAGACCTACCGAATATGTATACCAATTGACTCTAATGCTCTAAGGATTAAAGGTCAACATGTGGTCTAGAAACTAAGTCCAAACCAGAAAATAATAATGTGTGTGTCAGAGAGAGAGAGAGAGAGAGAGAGAGAGAGTGAGTTAAGTTTGAGGGCGAAAGTTGCCACAAATGCAGGGATGACTCAGTAGTAAAAACATCTGCCTTCTAGATGTGAAACTGAGAATTTGATTTTTAGAACTACCTATGTGCACAGCAATCTTCCCATTCACTCTGCTGTGATGAAATTTCGAGTATAATGAATGCACAAGCATACAATGAGTGTGTGACTCCTGATGAGAACTACAAACATACATGTGTAAGTCTTCATTTTTTTTTTTTTGGTTTTTGGGTCACACCCGGCAGTGCTCAGGGGTTACTCCTGGCTCCATGCTCAGAAATTGCTCCTGGCAGGCACGGGGGACCATATGGGGCACCAGGACTCGAACCGATGACCTTTTGCTTGAAAGGCAAATGCCTTACCTCCATGCTATCTCCCGGGCCCCAAGTCTTCATTTTTCTAACAGCAAAAGAGAAAACAAGGAGGGGAATAAAAAAGTAAAACACAGATTTAAATTAAAAGGCTGGACCTTAGTACAGCAGGCAGGGTTGTTTGACTTGTACACTGCTGACCTGTGGTATAGCCCCATTAGTCCATGTGGTCCAAGTCCTGCCAGCCTCTGAGCATAAAGTCAGGCATAAACCCTGAGCAATGCTGGGTGTGCAACATTTTTTTAAATATGAGATGTCACTCCATAGAAACTATTTCATGTGTTGAAAAAGCTTCAAAATTGGATACTCAAAACACTCCTTTTACTGCTTTTTGTATTAAAAAGGCACCATCAATTAAATACTTTTAAATGCAGGGTTTCATGTATAAGATATACCAACAAAATCACAGCCTCTACCATAGTATCAACTTTCCTGTACCATTGTCCTGCTGACAAATAATTTCTTTTTGAATGTAATTCTGTAGACAGGCAGTATTTATTTCCGAATATTCTCCTACTAAATACCTGACATGATAAATTTATTCTCTCCCACCTAGTCTTTGTTTACATATAAAATGATTTTAAAAACCATTGCTTTTCATCATTTGAAATATTGTTATTGAAGGGGTATCAAGCATATTATTTTAATGTCCTTTTAGTCCTCAGTTCTTGTTAGAGTGATTATTTCCAATCCAGTGTCAAGTGGGTCCCTTCTCTGTCCTCACTACACTGCCCCAGTCTTTGTAAAAAGCTTGCCCCTGGATATTTTATCTTGCTATCTTTTAATATATATATATATATATATATATATATATATTTCACAAAAGAACCATGGTGTCTAAATGTGAGAAGGAAAGAAAGAAAGAAAGAAAGAAAGAAAGAAAGAAAGAAAGAAAGAAAGAAAGAAAGAAAGAAAGAAAGAAAGAAAGA
>PVKC010036257.1:0-13271 GCA_004027635.1 Crocidura indochinensis
GTAAGAATGTCAAGCTGCACAATCTCTGTGCCTTCATTTTGACCTGAGCTTTTATTTTGTATCAAGCAGAAGCAAAACAGGTGAAGTTAATAAAAAAAAATATATGTATACATATATATGTGTGTGTATATATATATTAATAGAAGAAATAAATAATAAATAAATTTTAAAAAGTAAAGAAAAAAGTGATGTAAGAGGCTACCTTACATTTGGGAATAAACAAGACTAAGGTATTATTATACAGGTATTAAATATATAAAGGAAATATAGACTTCCCCATTAAGCCTTTTGGGATATTCTTGTGTGGGGGTGTGTGAAATCCAGGGTACATTTTCATCACACGCCCCGGTCTTGTTGAGTTTGAGAAATGATTTGCAGCAGAAAGGGATCAGATAGAGTCCTTGTGCTGGGGATCCTTCTAGAGCTGAATCTGGTGTGCAACAGTTCACATTTGGGGGTGTGTGTGAAAAGAAGGGTCACAAAGCTTGAGTCAGGAGTGTTGGTTGTAGTGTCTTGCTGGGGCACGAGATGTAGGGCTGAGAGGATGTCCTTTTACTTTGAGAGCTGGGTGGTGGCTTATTGGGGCAGAAGATTGATCTCAGTACATAATGAGTTAAGAACTGAGGGAAAAGAGAGTTAAATAAGGAGTGATATCAGATCAGGATCCAGGGATGAAAGGATAGAGGATTTCTGAAGGGAGGGAGAAGGGATAGTATATAGGAGGGGCTATATACACTTTAGGCATGGATTCTCTACAATTTAGGTTTGTCACTCAGAGAGGTTTCCTCTATGTATTCATGCCCACATAAAGACATACAATAGTGATCTATTATAAAGATGTTAGAGGCCTGACCCTCATAGGATGGGTCTGAGCTCTTAAGAAATAATTGAATTGGGAGCTGGGAGGTGGTGCAGGAGGTAAGGTGCCTGCTGCCTTGCCTGCGCTAGCCTAGGACGGACCACGGTTCAACCCCCCGGTTCCTATTTGGTCCCCCGTGCCTGCCAGGAGCGACTTCTGAGCGCATAGCCAGGAGTAACCCCTGAGCGTCACTGGGTGTGGCCCCCCAAAAAAAACAAAAACAAAAAAAAAAGAAATAATTGAATTAAGAAAAGATAAATAATTAGCTTAGATAGGAGAGAGAAAGGGAAAACAAAAAATAAGAGAAAAGAAAAATAAGTAAACACAGTAAAATAAGTTTAAAAAAAAAGAAAAAATTGGGCTGATGCGTTCAAGTTGGAAGGCTTTCTGATTTCTAGGTACTTCATCACTGATGAGGGTGGGCCTTGCTAAATGAAAATTTTAGGGTTCGATAGTGGCTGGAGCATTTTAGGATATATGTAGTTCTTTCGTCTAAAGACGTGATAGAGAGGACTGTAAGATGTGGCCAATCTATGTAGTATTGTCCGCTGCATTTTATGTATCAAGGTTCCTTTCCAAAAGAGAAATTGTGAGAAGGTGCAGTGTCCCTTCCGCTCTGCCTTCTCCCTCACTTTATGTTTTATTATAGTATTTCTGAAAAATATTATTGTCTTCACTTAAAAGTCATCAGCTTGGTCTTAGAAAATTATCTTTTTTTTTTTTTTTTTTTTTTTTTTTTTTTTTTTTTTTTTTTTTTTTTTTTTGGTTTTTTTGGTTTTTGGGCCACACCTGTTTGATGCTCAGGGATTACTCCTGGCTAAGCGCTCAGAAATTGCCCCTAGCTAGTGCTTGCAAGACAGACATCTTACCTCTAGCGCCACCTCACCGGCCCCAAATTATCTATGTTTTTAAAACCCAAGAGCACACATTTGCTATCTAATTCAGATTTATGATATTTGAATAAGGACTATATTTCCATTTTTGCACTACTAACTGGATCTTGTTAAGTATTTGAATTAATGCAAGCTATCTTGACCTATCAGAAATGATTCATTATGTAAAAATGAATGCTTCATCTGGGGTCATTAGTACATTTAGTGCCTCTGAAATTTGTTATCAGACTTAAAATGGACATCGAGAGGTTCAATTAAATGGTGAATTGTTTTATTTTAGAGTAATTTACTACACTTGATATATGTAGTAGGACAAAATGTAATTCAAAAAGCACTCGGGGGGGGGGGCAAAAAAGCACTCTAAGATATTAAGAGATTTAAATAGAAGATATAAAGTTTATACATTGAGCCATGAAGGCTTGTAGTTAAATTTAAACAAAGGACTTGAAACTTTTTCAAGTTATGTGTAGGCAGCTCTTAACAAAGGGTACTCATTAATATCATTTGTTAAGCACTATGTGGAAGTGAATTAGTATTACCATCATATTTTCTTTTTTTTTATGACTAAGAAGTATTTCATATTGGCAATACCAGCAAGGAAGTTAAAAAAATTTACTCATTCTATTCTTGGCTATTGTACTTAATCAGATAGGTTTTTTTTTTTTTTTTGACTATTGTACTTAAAATACAACTTCATAATCTCTACTGTTATCCTTTTTTACTCTAAGTATATATGTCTTTAGTCTTTTCTAGTTTCGATTTTGATTTGGTTTTTGGATCCACATCTAGCAGAATTCAGGGCCTACTCTTGATTCAGAGCTCGGGAATCACTACTGATGGTGTTTGGGGACCGTGTTGTGCCAGGGATGAAACATGGGCCTCCTCCATGCAAAGCCTGTACCACTCATCCACTCCTTTTCTAGCCCTGACTTCTGTCTTTATTCTTCAGAGTCAGAGGGGCAGATTAGTCCTTGCAGGAACCTTCCTAGCACTAAAACAGTATATGAGGGCAGGCAATTCATAGGAATTCTGCCCAGAAACTTTTTCTTTAGGAACCAGAATTAATGAATTTGAACTATTCATTACTTCTGTAAAATTCTTTTTTCTCCAATTATTATTGTTTTATTAATATCTTTATTTAAACACAGTGATTACAAATATGATTATAGTTGAGTTTTATTTATGTAAAGAACACCCCCCTTCATCAGTGCATCATTCCATCACCAATGTCCCAGATCTCCCTCTTCCCCACGCCAATCCCCCACCTGTACTCAAGACAGCCTTTTTACTTCTCTCATTCATTCACATTGTTATGATAGTTCTCAGTGTAGTTATTTCTCTAACTGCACTCATCACTCTTTGTGTGATGCTTCATGTCGTGAGCTGGACCTTCCAGCCCTCCTTTCTTTTGTCTCTGAGAATTATTGTAAAAATATCTTTTATTTTTCTTAAAATCATTGGCCAAAATAAAAATTATTAATTAGTAAAAAAAATTACAGTATATATTTAAAAATATAAATGAGTGAAACTATTCTATGTCTATCTCTCTCCCTCTGACCTATTTCACTCAGCATAATAGCTTCCATGTACATCCAAGTATAGGAAAATTTCATGACTTCATTTCTCCTGACAGCTGCATAATATTCCATTGTGTATATGTACCACAGTTTCTTTAGCCATTCCTATGTTGAAGGGGAAAATTCTTATTTTAATAACTCTTTGAACATTGCATTTTCTTTAGTTTGTTGTTTCAGTTTTGGTTTTGGTGGTGCTGAGGACTTACTTCTGGCTCTGGATCACTCCTGATGCTGCTCAGGCAACCATATGCAGAGCCAAGAATGGAACCAGGGGTTAACCACGTGTCAGCCAAACACCTTAATCCCGTACTTTACTTCTGGCCCAAAATTTGTATGTTCTTAAAGACGGCATAGAGGCCAGATCTTAAGACATTACAAAGTAGGCTTCTGGCTCAGAATTGGTTTATATAATTGAAAGGTGATTTCTAGATTATCTAATTCCATGTAATCTATCATTCCAATTCTCAAGTATATATCAATGCTTGTGGGTGCATACACTGGTGGTATGCAGGACTTCCTCCTAATTCTCTGCTTAGGGATCATTATTGGCGGTGCACAAGAACCCTATGGAGTGCCAGAGATTAAATCTGGCAAGACAAATTCCTGCCCACTGAACTACCTCTTTGGCTTCATCCGTGCCTTTGACTAGGGAAATTCTTTGAGACATAGCAATGTCGTGAAGCCATGGTTCTAACTTTTTAGAAGCTTTCCTAACTTGAAATGAGAACTCAGGAAATATACATATAAAAAAATAAATAGGGGGACAAGACCCAACATTAGAATTGGTGAGTCGTAGGTATTACCAGCAAGTACATGGTGGTTAATGGAACATTCATTCTTTTCTACAAACCAATTTGTGCTGCCTCAGAGAACAGGAAAGACAGCACCGTGGCATGTAAGCTGGTGAGCTGCACTGAGGAGAAAAATTGACTCCAAGAATTAAGAGAGTGGGGCAGGAATGTATGTTGGGGGAGCAGGCAGGTGAGGTAGTAGCTCAGAACTGGGTGCTGGGCAGAGTCAGGTGGAGGAGAGAAAGGGGGTAGTTGGAGAGTAGGAGCAGCTGCTGTGAGATGGAAAAGAGAGAAAGGGGTTGCCCCGTTTGGAACTTGAAAACGCAGAACTGAGTGTTATTCCAGAGCAGGGCGGGCTCCTTTGGAAAGTACTTTAAGGAGCTTGGTCAAGCAGTAATGAAGGGCAAGAGGTGAAGAGAGAAACAAGGGGCAGAGAAGGCTTTCTAGGAGGGGTGTAATGAAACAAAAACCAAGCCCAATGCAAATATTGCCAGCTCATGAGTTTTGAAGGACAATTTAAGGGAAAGCGAGTAATATTTAGTAATCTACTGGATAATTAAGGGCCAAGAAATTTAGAGGGGAACACATGACTAGCCAGTCACCTAGTAGTTTTCCTTAGAGGAAAAGAATCCAAATTGTCATAGGCAAGGATAAGCAACAACTGTGCTTTTAAGGGTTCAGAGAGCAGCGAGGCCCCTAGTCAGACCCCGGGCTCCCCACTCCTCACTGTGTCTGGCATCAGTGGCTGTTGAATTTACACCACAGTTGGGGGTTCCCAGTTAGTCTTTGTCAATCACACCTGTGATTGTTAACATGAAGCCTGGAGTTGATATTTTTTTCTAAGCACTCCCGTTTTTCTCCAGTTTTTAATACCTTAGACAAGTTCATGAACTTCCCTGCACCCCCAAGTTTCCTCATTTGCAGGTTGAGGAAAGTTAACAGTTGAATTCTTCTTAAAACGATGAGTGCTTAGAGGAGGCTGTTTAGGTGCAGTGGTAATCACAATGGTTAGATCTTGGTCAATAGGAAACAAAAGCAAATACCATACCATGTGTCTCACTGATAAGTGAGAGAAGGTTCCACTTGAAATGCTCATGATTGGGGGCCGGGCAGTGGTGCTGGAGATAAGGTGCCTGCGCTAACCTAGGACGGACAACGGTTCGATCCCCCTGTTCCCCATATGGTCCCCCGTGCCTGCCAGGAGCGACTTCTGAGCGAATAGCCAGGAGTAACCCCTGAGCGTCACCGGGTGTGCCCCCCCCCCAAAAAAAAGAAATGCTCATGATTTATGAATTCAAATTAGACATCTCGGTGATGCTTTCTAAGCTCTTGTTTGAGTGCAGACAAGAATTTTTTTACAGGACAGATGATTAAACTGTGGCAATGAGCACATCCTTCCTTTGTATATCGAATGTAACCGAATGGACAGAGTCAAGACACATGGACACACACATGCAGTGTCATTGGTAAACCTCTTCTTGACATACTTCCATTCAGCTGCCAACCATCCTGTTAAAGTAGGAGGGACCCTTCTTTTATCAGATATTGGAGTGAGGAAGTTGCTATGATGCTAAGCAGGGAATCAGTTGCCAGGGGTCTCAGAGAGAGGGGCAGGGCCAAGACCCTTCTTTTTCCAGAACATTATATAGGAGTCTCAGAGAGAGACAGGGCCCAGACTGTCCTTCCAGAACACTGTGTCTGTCACATCTGGAGGCACAGATGTTCTGCAGGAAGAAAGAAACACATGCTGCACTGCCAGAGACTATCTGGGAATGAGAGCAGAAAACAAGACCTTTGTTTCTGTCATGACATGATGGAAAAGCAGGCCCTTGCGGTTTGGAATGGAGCATTCAGAGAAGGGCTGGCGGTGGGGGCAGCTGATTGGGGTGAGATGACCACATCTGGTCCGGGATGCAGAGACACCCCCTGGATGAAGTTCAGAGAAAAGGCCCCAAGTAACTAAGGGGCTGGTGACAGAGATTAATAAGGAAAGGTTCAAGCGAATATGGGAGCTCAGCTAGCAAAGACTAAGGAAAGAACAGCAAAATATATACGCCAAGTGGATAAACATTAAAGAGGGAGACGAATGATTTAGCAGAAGGCATAAGGGTATAACATGCAGTAATGGGATGAAAATTGAAGCTGAGTTTATGGGACATTTTCTGAAAAATCTAATAAGGCTGTCTGTGGTATAATTTTGCCCTAATGAAGCTGTGGAAATCCCATTGATGACTTTTAAAACCTCCCTGGGAATGAGGTACTCGGCGATATAAGTGAATTATTATTAATTCAGTCAATTGTAAGAATGGGGTCTTGGTTATATAAGAAAGTGTCATTTTTTTTTCTGAGCTCCGTTGAAATATATGGGTAGGAGAACAGTATGAAAGAAATTTGCTTTAAAAAAACATTCAAGGGGCCCGGGAGATAGCATGGAGGCAAGGCATTTGCCTTTCATGCAAAAAGGTCATTGGTTCAAATCCCGGTGCCCCATATGGTCCCCCGTGCCTGCCAGGAGCAATTTCTGAGCATGGAGCCAGGAGTAACCCCTGAGCACTGCCAGATGTGACCCAAAAACCACACAAAAAAATTAAAATTAAAAAAATAAAATAAAAAAACAATCAAGTAGGAGAGAGGGAGGAAGAAGGTAAAGCAATGAAGAAAGGGAGGGAAAGAAAGAAGGAAGGAAGGAAGGTTGGGAAGTAAGAAAGGAAAAAGGAATCCAGGGCAGGAGGAGAAAATGAATGAAAAGGAGGTTGGCCAACTGTGGGGAAATGTGGGTAATTATGAATCAGGTAATGTCCAAGTCAGTTTTCACGTTACCGAAAACATTCATAACAAGGCATTTTAATTGCATTTTTCTGAACTAATCCCAGACACGTATTCACCCCTGGCCTCTGTGAATAGAAAAGCCTTGGCCAGGTTCAATCCCAAGCCCCACCAGAAGTGATCTCTGAGCTCAGAGCCAGGAGTTAGCACTGAATACCCTGGGTGTGGCAAAATAAAATAAAATAAAATAAAATAAAATAAAATAAAATAAAATAAAATAAAAATACCAATGTTCAGAAGCCAAGATCAGGATTGGGCCCTGCTAGTGCCAATCCCCTCCTGCCCTGTGATGCCTCCTTTGTGAAATAAACTAACCATGGAACAAAGGTCCATCCACCTTTTGGTAAGGCAAAAAAAAAAAAAATTATATTCTGAAGGGTGAGTTGGAAAAGCCAGCGAAGAGAACATTCATAAAGGAAGGTGAAGAAGGAATCTCAGCAACCATCTATGAAAGGCAAGTTGCAAAGGAAAGAATTTCGAAGCCATCTTCACTAGCCAGCTCTGCCTTCCTTAGGCAGGAAATTGGGGTGCTTGTGGAATATAGATTATTGGTCAGCTCTGAGATCATCAGAAAAGCCTTTTTTTTTTTTTTTTGATTTTTGGGCCACACCTGTAATGGGATGCTGGGGGATTGAACCAAGGTCCTTCCTTGGTCAGCTGCGTGCAAGGCAAACACCCTACTGCTGTACCATAGCTCTGGCCTCCATCAGAGAAGTCTTAACAGCATGTTTGAAGTCCTAATGGCTGAACTTAGACCCGGGTGGAAAAAAGCTAATTTCCTTTTTCTTTTTCTTGTTTTGGGCCACAGCTAGTGGTGCTCAGGGGTCCCTCCTGGCATTGTGCTCAGAAATAACTCCTGGCAGGCTCAGGGGACCATATGGGATGCCAGGGACTGAGCTCAGGTCTGTCCTGGGTCCGCCACCTACGAGGCAAATGCCCTACTGCTGTGCTATCACTTGGGCCCTGTATGCTAATTCCTCCCAAAACAGCACCACTGGGTGGGCAGAGGGCACTGGGGAGCAAGGGGGCTTATTTCAGATCAAAGGAACCAGGAAGCTCTGGCTTCTTGAATTGTGTGCAAACAAAGCTGAGACCAAGTGCTGAAAAAGTCAGGCCAGGTGCATCTCAGACATTCTCTGGCCCCAGGTCACTGGTTAAGACCTGTAGAGTGAGTCTCTTCCAGTGTCCAGAACTGGAAGTGTTTCCTCTCCCATTTGGTCCCATGTCCCACCTCTCATTCAGAGAGGCTGTTCTGCAGCCCAGCTAACAACATTGTTCCTCTTTGCAGTTCTTAGCGGCTATAAGATAGTCTGGCAAAGACCAGGCCTTGTTCTCCCCCTGGATCACTGGTGCTTCATCCTCGGCCCATAAGCAGACATTTGTCATAAAAAATCTGAGGCTGTGAAGGCAGACTGGAATCCCGCTCTCTCCATGGTCCCATGGCCCTCTCTGCAAAAGTGGGCTACCCACCTTTGTCCACCCTTGTCCACCTGGCAACTTTACAGGGCTTGAAGTTGGTATGAATGAAATCTTCATGTAAGAGTTCTCTGTACCATTTCTTAATGGAATGTTCTGGAAACCTCCAGATTTTTTTTTTTTTATGGTTTTTGGACCACACCCAGTGGTGCTCAGGGGTTACTCCTGGCTGTCTGCTGAGAAATAGCACCTGGCAGGTATGGGAGACCATATGGGACATCGGGATTCAAACCAACCACCTTTGGTCCTGGATTGGCTACTTGCAAGGCAAATGCCACTGTGCTATCTCTCCGGGCCCTCTCTGTATCATTTCTTTTCATCTATCTTAGTTTATTTTTTTGTGTGTGTCACATCTGGTGGTATTCAGGTTACTCCTGCCATGTGCTCAATATTTACTCCTGGCAGGCTTGGGGGACCATATGGGATGCTGGGGATCGAAAGTGGGTTGGCACATGCCAGGGAAACACCCTATCCACTTACTATTCCTCTAGTTCCACTTTTCATTGATTTCTGCTTTATTTCTCTTCTTCACTATGATGGTTGCTTATACCCAGGTTCTCCCACTTGAGCTCTAAAGGCAGTGCTTGCACAAATCATACAACTTTACTGGGGTCACATGGACCTCACCAGGGCTTCTGTACCAAGCTCAGCATAACCACATGGGGTGGCAAGCTCACTGTCCCACATGGGCAAGGCCATGGGCACTGGAGTCTGAATCATCTCCACCCTGGGATATCTCTTGCTGGGGCCTGACCAGAATTATCCTGGCCTCTTCTACAGCTTATTCCTCTTCCTTCTGGTATCTTATTGTATTACTTACTTGTCTGTCTAGCCTGTGGTCATAAAATCCTGGGTGGGCCCACAGGACATTTCAAGGAGGCACAGATAAAAGTTGCATAAATGAAGGCTACAGCAAGGAACTCAGAGGCCACAGGGGGGGAACTGTAAAGGAGGGATTCATGGTCCTGGGTCTAGCCCATCAGTCTTTGGGCTTGTTTAAGACAATACACTTCACCATTATTTTCTCTGTACCTGGCAGTGATCTCTTTAGGTACATTTGGGAGCCCATTCCAAATGCAGGAAGGAATTGGGCATGTGGTTGATTGAGATGGATGCGTGAAGTGGAAAGCTGTTCACAAAGCACACATTGTTTAATTGTGCTCTGTTCTGGTCTGGCTTCTTGTTTATAGGTAGGAGAATGAAGTCCAGAGAACCCGAGATGAGGCAGAACACTCACATGAACCAGTCCTTTGTTGTTGGTCCTGGAACAGGGAAACTCCCCATCCCGCCCATCTCTTTTTCAGGGCCAAGGAGATGAGTCATTCAATGAGCCATGTTAGAAATATTTATCCCACCACCCCTTAGCCCCCAAGTCGCCTTTTACCTTTAAGAAGCTAAGAAAGAAACTAAGATGAGCTACAACTTGTTCTTATTTGGGATCATGTTCTTTGTTTCCTTTCTCAGGAGGGCGTTGAATTGAATTATTTGTTTAGAGTCTTCTTCAATAAGAAGTATCTTAATACAAGTGGCCTGGACATCTGTCCCACTTTTAGAAATTACACGTCTTGATCATTGCTAAATTGTACAGACCCCAATCTGTCTGCCCTGCATACATTTGCATTTAGAGCAGCAGAAGCAGACAAAATCTTTTCGATGCAATCCCCTAAATGCATGAAGTATTAGATTGCTATCCCCCATTGGTTCCTGCATTGCTAAGGGCTTAAAAGGATCATTGATTTGAATTATTTAATGTGTACAGCAGTTTGAGTATTCTTTTTTTTTTATTTTTTTAAGGAACCTTTGGGGACCTTGCTTTCATGTTTTTTATGATAAATCTCATTTTTCTTTGAAAATAAGAAGTTAAAGCTATATTCACATATTCTCCCCAAGTGCCAGATTTTCATTGTGTTTTTAAACCATCTAGGAAATGTTTGATTCTAATGAAACAGTGGCTGCCAAAAATTGGGCCAGATTACTGGGCTGAAATTTAGTTATAACTGCACAATATTCTCTGTGGCATTATGTTTTCTTCCTTGGAACTGAACCAGATGACATGATGAGAGAAAGAGACCCTATTTAGAATAAAAAGCTGCCTTGAACTTTTATGGTAAAATGTTTGAAATGAAGCAGTTTTTTTTATTTTACCTTTATTTTATTTTATTGACACCATTGTGATTTGCAAAGGTCTTTATAGTTGGGTTTCAGACATAAAATGAATCAGGGTCAATCCCAACACTAGTGTCGACCTCCCTTCACCATGTTCTCAGAGTGTATCCCATACCACCACCCTTTGCCCCCCAACATGCCAATATAACAGGTCCAATTAAAGTTTTTAGTTTGTTAGAGTTAGGTTCCATTGTTGTTGCCTTTTTTTTTGTTTGTTTTTTATCTCCACGAGTATATGTGAGACCACTTGGTCCCTGGCCTTCATCCTTTCATGTTTGTGTTTTTACTCCTCCACATAGTTTCTTTCCTTTTCCTTGCTATACTCTGGGGTAAACAGTGTTCAAGACAATTCATGTTTAGACGATGCATTTCTTCATGGAGTTATTCTAAATACCACACATAAGTGATATCATTCGATATTTATCCTTTTGACTTACTGAAATGAAGCAGTTTTGATTTAAAGCTCAGTAAACACAGTCCTGAACTTTATATGCTGCTGCACATTTTTTACTGGGAGATTTAAATGTCCATTCCTGGACTTGGAGAAATGGTACAGAAGGGAAGGTGCTTGCCTTGCAAGAGGTCAACATGAATTTGATCCCTGGCACCCCTGTGTGCTCCCCTGAACCTCATCAGAAATGATACTTGAGCGCAGAGCCAGGAGTCAATGCTGAGCACAGTTGGGTGTGCCCCCCCAATAGAAACAAGTAGTATTGGGTTTATAATTTTGTTTGTTTGGGGGCAACACCTGGAAGTACTCAAATGTAATCTAAGCTCTGCACTCAGGAATCACTCCTGGTTGTGCTCAAGGGACCACACGGGATGCTGATGATTGAGCCCAAGTTAGCTGTGTATAATGCAAGAGTCTTACCCACTGCACTATCTCTATGGACTCCGCCCCTGCTAGGTTTTGGAGGATGAGTTTTCTCCAAGGAAAAGCAATGTGTTATGTTGGCATACTTTGTGACAGTCGTTTAGGTGAATAAACTTATTTTATGCTTCTTTGTTTTTGGACACCTGACAATGTTCAGGATTTACTTCTTGCTCTATACTGGCAGGCTTAGGGGATTATATGAGATACCAAGGATCGAACCTGGGTTGGCTGCATGCAAGGCAAATGCCCTACCTGTAGTTATACTCTTTCAGCCCCAATATTCTATGTTAATTTGAAAGAGAAGATCACAAGGAAGTTTTGCTGGTGGTGTCTAGTGAGGCTTTTAGTACAAAGCAGAGACTGAATTCATAGAACAAGTACTACAAGAACAGAAAAAATTCTCTCTGTACTTTTGATATGATACCAAAAGTTGAAGTGCTGATGCAGGCTCATAGGGTCACCATATAACTTAATTCTCTTTGAGAAAGACACAGAAGAAGGTTAAAATAATTCAGTGGTCTTCTTCTTAGTACAGAAACTAGAACTAGCTGGGACAAGCCAATGTTATGCCCACCCTAACTTAGAAGCTGCTGCAGCTCCTTGACTGTGGCCAGGACACATTGTCCCAAGAACTCAGAATTCTGATAAACCCTTCCCGAGGTTGCACTCTGTCAAGAAGCAAGATGATAGAAAGTCAGATTCCATTCAGGAGGTACAGGACTTGGCTGGATTTGTCACAGTTCAGGACAGAAGACAGAGCACTCAGAACTTAACGACGGGTCTATCTTGGTCTAATTGAAGCTGGCGGACATTGCTTTTACTAGCTAAATGCTTTTCTTAAACAAATGCAGCCTCTGTAGAGGGACCCAGAATTTGGTAGCTTAGAGATTAAGATGGGATTTGAGTTGCTTATATATTTGACCCCCCCAAATCAGAAACATTAGCCAAAGATGTCCACAGACCTTCTGTCACGAAATACAGTTGTGGTGCTGGTCTCTCTTGACAGCTCCCAAGTGGATGCATCCTCCCAAGTATGGATCTCCTTTCCGGGGTATCTGGACGTCGTCCAAGAATGCAGTTCCAGCCTCCAACACTAGGGAGCAGCTTTGAGCAAAGCGTTGTGCCCAGGGCATCTGAGACACCAAGAGGACCCTCATAGAACCTTCCCCCACATCCTAAAACCACCACCACCACCTGGGCCTTTAATAGTAAAGAAGCAGAAGTGAATGGTTCATAATACCATACAGTGAAGGAAAATGGGAAGCTCAGGGATATTTTTAATAGTACATAATTTTCAGCATGTTCGAAATAGCTTACATTGAAAATAATTTTGGACAGGGAGTTAGTTCAAGTGGTAGAGACCATGTCTTGAAGATCCAAGGCCCCAAGTCTAATCCTCAGCACCACTGCTCCACCCCTATCTCAAGGGCACCGCCTCCCTGCTGATCCCTAAATCTCCAGGCTGTACCCAGGGTATGGCTGTCAATCCTCTGGGCTCCATTGGGTGAGACCCAGGATCTATATTTACACAGTCCCAGGGGAGGTTGGAGCACTGGGGAGTTACTTGTGGTTCTAGGGTCTGTGATAAATCAGCTGATCTTTTCAGCCACAGTTCAGTCATTTTTAGGTCCTCTCAAAACTGATATGAAGGGCCCGGGAGATAGCATGGAGGTAAGGCGTTTGCCTTTCATGCAAAAGGTCATCAGTTCGAATCCCGGTGCCCCATATGGTCCCCCGTGCCTGCCAGGAGCAATTTCTGAGCATGGAGCCAGGAGTAACCCCTGAGCACTGCCGGGTGTGACCCAAAAA
>PVKC010036258.1:0-13251 GCA_004027635.1 Crocidura indochinensis
TACTTTTATCCTTTTATTAAAGAGCATCAATTAATAAAATGTTCAGGGAGGATCAGGCATCAAAATCCTGGAATACTTGGATGGAAATTTACTTGATCAGCTTTGCTATATTGAGAAGCAAATAAGACCCCCAAGACAGTAACAATGCTGACTGTCCAGGATATTTAGTTCCACATTGTGGAGCTTTTGGTTCATTCACATTGAGTTGGTAGCCTCAGAAAACAAAATTGCATTTTATGAATCAAATGGACCAAAGTTCCCATTAGGGACCAGGAGTGGGGCTCAATAGTAGAGCTCACTTGCTTTGCATGTGTGAGGCCCTGGTTTGATTGCTGGCAGCACATAGAAGAAAAAAAGACAAAGAAACCAAGCAAGCCCAAACAAACAACAAAGTTCTTCTAATAATTTCTCTGTAAGAGATTTTAAATCAGATTGTAGGGAAAGGGGAGCAGGAACGTAAGGGGCTTGTCTGTGCCTTACTTATGCATTCATCATGTACTTTTTTCACAGAGTGTCTAGTGCCTTGTTTTGTTCTGTCATTGTTTGTGTTTTGGGGCCACATACTCAGGGTATCAGGGTGGTACTCACGGATGTCTCCTGGATCTGTACTCAGGGGTCACTCCAATGTGGTTTAGGGGACCATCTAAGATACTGGAGACTGACCTAGGGTCAGCTGCATGCAAGACAAGTACTCTACTTACTGTAGGATCTCTCTAGCCCCTCACCTAGCGTCTTCTATGAGTTCTTCTAGTCCTAGGTACACAGCATTGAGTAAAACTTAATTAAATATTTATTCTAGAACCCACTCCTTCAGCCATCCATGCCAAGAGATAATTGAAATATGATGTACCAAGAGGAGGACTGTATATTGTAAGCCCATATCTAGTAGTCCCCCCACAGATGTGGGAGAGCCAGTGCTAGAAATGGGCCTGCTCTCCACTTTATCTGCATATTCTGGCCTGCAGTTAACTTCCATCACATAGCCTCTATTTAAAAACGTGATATTCCTACACGCCAGGGTCTTCTCAGAGGGAAGGTGTGAAAACTCAGCCAAGGTTCAAGGGCCTCACCTCAATGCTCTACCACCAAGCTCCCTTCATGGCCTGTGGAGAGAAGATGTCATACCAGAGACTTGGTTGCTCTCAACCTTTGCTGCCCCTGATATTGAAGTCTCTGAAGTTGCTGCTTTCCTCTGTGGAATGCTTCTGAGACCTCAGTCTTATTTCTGTGACAACAAGAGGAGATATCCAACAGAGCTGGGAAGTAATTTTCTTGGAGAAGCTTAAGCCGCAAGAGTTTATATAAAGGGCTCTTTATACCTTCCCCACATGGAGTTTAATTTGGAGGAATCCAGATTAACTATTTTATTCTTTATATATTTATTATCTTTGCCATGTTCTATTTTAGTGAACATGGAAAACAAGACGTTAGCCTGAATGGAAGGCCAATTTCTCTCGAAACTTATAAAAGCCTCAGCCCTCAATCATTATTTTTTCATTTTTAAAAGATTCTTGGCTCAGTTGGGGTTTAGGTCCCTTCTGTTCGGTCTTGTTTGCACTTTGGAAGAGACCTCTGGGCTGGTCTCCTAGAAAGGGAAAAGCTTCTCCTCAGTGTTGTCTTCCATCAGTGTGCTCAGCAGGTCCCTCTTGGCTCAGCTCCTCTTTCTCTCTTGAATGCCTGCTTGTCCTGCAGAGACAGGCACTTCCATTGTGCTGGGAGGAGAGGTCTGAATTACAGTTTTGCTCTCAGAGCACTCCTGCTGTTTCTGAAGCGCCCCCCCCCCCCATAGCTTCCTAGCTCAGATTTATTTCCCAAGCTTCAGGAAACTTTCCTTCTAGCTCCTTGTCCTCCATCGGATCGTCTCTGTGGGTGGGTGAGAGGAACTAACACTGATCTCAGGAGTTAAAGGCCTGCATGCAGTCTTGGCTCCTCTGTTTGTGAGCATCCTTGGACAGTCTGCTTTATTTTTATGCTTAGGTTTTTGCTCTAAAAGAGGAATGAAGTCACTTCCTTAGGGAATGGCTGTGCATCCTGGTGTGACCATAAATACCTATAGCAGGTACATTACACACACTGTATATATGTTTGAGCCCACTGCACTCTGCTCTGATTCAGGGTTTGGATAATCCATGTCTCTGATAACTGGGCACTGACAAGCCCTGAGCAACGGTTTGGGCAGGCTGATGGATGGAGAAGGGAGGGGTCTGTGAGGAGGAAAGCCGAGAGGGTTGGGGGGAGAGTAGTGGTGGTGGTGATGGGCTTGATAAGAAATGAAAGGACATTTTTCTAAAGAGGAGACTTGCAGGTCCATGAGGAGGTTTGCTCTCCTGAGGTGAGTTGCAGGCAATCCTGCCTCAGCTAACACACTGTTAGAGGGCAGGACACAAGCAAAACTTTGGTCTGGAGCCTCTTCTTATCTTCTGACCCTGCACACATGGGAAGGAAACAGCTTTGAGAGAAAGATACTGAGGGATTCTTGTGCATTCTCAAGAGATGGCCCACAGTTCCATCATAAATAACTGGAGAATGGCAGGGGGTTTAGCACCATATGCTATTTACATAGAAGTGAAAAGTACTATAAAGTAGTTATTATTCATCTATGCCCAGGATAGTGAAACCGAGGAAGTGGATGGTGCCAACAGGGCTTCATAATTTAGACTCTTCTGGAACATCGAAAATATTAGATTTCAGCATCAGGTCCACATACTGAAATTTGTCACTCAAAGCTCAATCTCGCCATTTTATTTTATTTTTATTTTTTGGTCTTTGGGTCACACCTAGCTGTACTTATGGGTTACTCCTGGTTCTTTGCTCAGAAATAGCTCCCAGCAGACTTGGGGACCATATAAAATGCCGGGAATTGAACTAGGGTCCATCTTGTGTCAGCTTTGTGCAAGGCAAACACCCTACTGCAGTGCTATTTCTCTATCCCCCGTCAACTTCATCATTTAAAAATCAGATTACCAGTTACCCTGCGTAGTATCTGTAACATTTAAAGAGAGCATATTTGGCAAGCATAGCAGAATGCTCATTATGCGATAGTAAGTTAGTAACAGCCTGCAGTCCATGCCATGTTATCCAATGCTGGCTCTTCCAGAATTTGAACATATTCCAACGATAAGAGCTAGTTACAGGGGCACCTTGTCCAAGTCCTAACATTTAGAGATTACTTAGCACAAGTCCTAACATGGGTCTGCAGTTGGGCATCTTAAAAGAGTGTCTGTAACTCTTTGTACATGACTATCTTAGGAGAAGCTTACATTTCAATTTCCTATTGCTGTTGCAAAAAACTACCACAAATTAATGGTTTAAAGGACACCAATCTATCATTTTAGAATTTGGTAGGGAAGAAGTCTAAAATGAATTGGGGATTGGGAGATAGTTCAAGTGATGATGGAGTTCATTGGGGGCTAGAGTGATAGTAGGGTAGGGCATTTGCCTTGCATGTGGCCGACCTGGGTTCGATTCTCAGAAACTCATATTGTCCCCCAAACCTGCTAGGAGTGATTCCTGAGTAGAGAGCCAGGAATAAATTCTGAGCATATCCTGGTACATCCCCAAAATAAAAAACTAACACTCCATTAAAATCCTTAAACCAAAAAACAACCCCCAAATATCTAAACCCAACTGATGTAGCACCTGGCTGGTATATTCGGTCCTGAGTTCAGTCACCAACAGCCCATTCATACTTTCCACTTATGAATTTGGCCAGGTGTAGCTCTAATGGCCCCCAAACACTGCCTTCAGACTTGAACATCACATCATCAGATCTGTACCACAGGGACAAGTGTTGCTGAAGTGATCCCAGGTCTCCCAACTGCCACCTGGGTAGCCTCTGTGAAAAGTAAAGTAAGACAAAATGAGTTTGAAGGGTAATATTTCTTTAGAGGATCTGAGGAAATTTTGGTTCTTTGGTTTTCTAACTTTCTGATACAACTTGCATCCCACAGCTAGTGATACTTTATCTTCTTCAATGACATATCTTCAGTGTATCTCAATCCACCTTCATTACAGCTTCTGACTCTATAACTTTTGACAACTCTTGGCTTTACGAGGAATCTTGTGATTTCTTTGGACCCATCCAGATACTCCAATATAATTTCCCTAACACATAATCTTAACTTGTTTATATATTAAAACACTGAGGTAATGTTGTCATAATATAAATTAAATAGTTCTAGAGTTGATGTGGGGAGATGGTGAGGCCTTTCTGAGCTCGACCCAGCTCCCGAATACCCTATGGTCTGGCAGGTCTGAAGGTTGCAGAGTGAGGGCAGAGAGATTCACAACGCAGTCAGATGAAGTTCCAGGAGTCAGCCAGCTTTATTTCACAATCCCTACCAGCATGCACACCTCCTCACTTGGTCTCTTATACTAAGCCTTTTCCTGGCATCTACCTCTCTACTCCTTCTAGGCTCTCTCGGCCTCTGTCTCCCTTTCAGCTGCTTTTTCCAAGTTTTCTAACTGGCTTCTAGGCTGACTAACTCCCTTTGCTGATGCTACTGCTGCTGCTTCTTTGATGATGCTGAAACTGATGCTGAATTGGTGATACTAAATCTGGTGCTGAATCTCTAATGATGATGCCTCTCCTACACTTCTCTTTCTAATTCTCCATCTTATTCCCCTTTTCTCCCCCATGAAGACTTCTCTACCTGCCCAGGCCAGGTGTGGGCAGTTCTGATCATTCAGGTGAGATAAGAAGTTGGGGGAGGAGATAACAAGGGGATAACAAGGTAGCACTAATTTACATAACTAGTAATGTTTTAGGGGTACTGTTACACAACTCTTCAAAAATATTTTACCCCATAATAATCACCACAAAGTATCCATACCATTTTCACCACTGTCTGTTGGATCCCTAGTCAAAGCCCCTTATACAATGTAATTGAACATATCCACAAGATGTAGGTAGCATTTTTCTGTTTATCCTATATAGTTTCTTGGGACTTGAAAACATTTCTGCTATAGTGAAGGATTTCTTTTATATTAGTATTTCTTCTGAAATCCTTGCAGTATTGCAGGTGTCTTTCACTCATTTCAGTAACTTTCCAATTAAAACTATGTCTCTTTAATCATCTCCTTACCATTACCCATTACTCTATTAGTGTCTAGTTTTGTATTTTGTCCATAGTGGTCATTCAGTGCATATAATTGACAAACTAAGAAATGTAAGAGCATTGGCTTTGCATTTGAGTTATTCAGGGCCATTTGAAGGAGACCCCTGGAGAAGGATTCTTTTTTTTTTTTTTAATATCTTACTTAAACACCATGATTCTAAACATGATTGTAGTTGGGTTTCAGTCATAAAAAGAACATCCCCTTCACCAGTGCGACCTTTCCATCACCATGTCCCCATCTCCTCCCTCCCACACCCCCCCCCCCCGCTTGTATTCAAGACAGATTTTCTACATCACTCATTCACTGACATTGTTACGATAGTTCTCAGCATAGTTAGTTCTCTAACTGCACTCACTTTATGGTGAGCTTGGAGAAGGGTCTTTAATGTGCATGGCTTAGAGCAAGACTCATTGTAGATCGTGTCTCCTGAGGGGTCTTGAGATTATAGGTCTTCAGAAGATTCTTTTGATTCTTTCCATTAAAATGCAAGTGCAGGTGATGTGGTGAGATGATTCTCACTCTCCAAAGGTAATTTAGGATATTGTGGTTACTGTTCCATTGAGGGAGGGCTAGTGGTGTCTGTTAGATTATCCCTTATTTTACTCAAAACAAAGATCATCCTTGGTTTCTTTGTATCTCTTTGTTTATAACTTGGTTTTACCCAAAACAAAGATCATCCTTAATTCCTTTGTATCTATTGGTTTACAACTTGGTTTTACCCCAAAACAGAAATTGTCTTACATGTAAACCTGGGAGGGACTAGCTCAGAATAGCCTGAGCTATTTGTCCTTACTGCCTCCACTTGGGGGTAATCTCTATACTCAAAAAAAAAAAAAAAAAAGACCTTTCTGGAAGGCAACTTGCTTTTGTTTGTTTGTTTGTTTGTTTTTGTTTGGGCCACACCCGGTGACGCTCAGGGGTTACTCCTGGCTATGCACTCAGAAATTACTCCTGGCTTGGGGACTATATGGGATGCCGGGGGATTGAACTACAGTCTGTCCTAGGTTAGCGCTGCAAGGCAAATGTCCTACTACTTGTGCCACCACTTCAGCCCCTGGCAGGCAACTTGCTCTTGATACAGAGTAGAAGGTTGCCAGAATACCTGTGTTTCACCCTCAACCTGGTCTGGATTATTTTATGCAATGACTCTGCAATAGACATGTCCACTTGGGGTTGGAGATACAGCATGTGGGCTGATTTTACAGTGTCTACATTAGAATGTAAAGGTGGTAACTTATATGTGTTTCATAATGACATTGGAGACAGCTCTTGCAGTTTCTTTTAAAACATCAACATATTCCAAAGAGTTATTTTAAAACTAATGTGAAGAATATGATATACCAGAGGTAGCCTATCTCTGATATATGATTAGATAAAATCATATAGGAAGAGAAAAATGTCAAGAAAAATGAGACAAAAAGTAAATATACAGTCTAAGAAAAGGATACAAGAAGAGGCATATTTGTTAGTTTTCTGAAGCTGCTATAATGAAGTTTAAAATATTGGGCAACTCAACACTAGAAAAATTTATTGTCTCGAGAAACTAGAACTCCAAAATCAAAGTTTGACAGTTCTAGGGCAGAATTCTTCTTTGCTTTTGATGGATTCTTGTATTTTCTGGAACTCCCAACTATTTCTTGGTTTATAGCCATCACATGGATGTCTTTCCCCTTATTCTTTTGTGTTTTTCTCTTTGCGCTCAAATTTCATCCTTTTTATAAGATCATCAAAGACCTTGGATTAGCATCCACCTTAATGTATTCATTTTAGCTTGAATACCTTTATAATGGCCTTATTTTAAAAATAAAGTCAGATTTTGAGGTTCTGATCATTTCAGAATTTTTATTTAGGGGGCATGATAACAACTTATTAGGTCTAAATGGCAGTATCTGACTTATCATTTCTTTGTAGTTGTCTTTGTCAAATGCATGACAAATAGTCACATAGAAAAATGTATTTTCAGCACAATTAAAAATTTTTATTTTATTTTCTAGAGTGGTCCATACCCAGTAGTGCTCAGAGTTTACTCCTGACTCTGCAATTAGGGATCATTCCTGGCGGAGCCCACGGGACCAGAAAGTATGCCAGGGATTAAACATAGGTTGACTGTGCGCAATTACATGTGCAAATACTGTGAATTAACCATTCTACTATCTCTCCAGCCCCAATCAGCATGATTATAAAGACAATGAAAGACTAGATTAAGGTTTCAGTGGATAGTTTATTTCTTAGAGTCATGCCTAGGATTTATTGATTTGAATGATTTTATATTTATTTATTTATTTATTGTTAGGGCATAAAAAGAAAGCCAGTGCTCAGACTCTGTGCTCAGGGATCACTTCTGGCAGTAGTAAGGGGATAATATGGGGTGCCAGGATTGAACGAAGGTCAGCTATATGAGAAGCAAATGTTCTACCTACTGTACTATCACTCTGAACACAAATTTAGGGTAGGACTCTGAACAATAAGTATTACCAAGGCATGAAAACAAGACTTTTTGGGGTTGTACCAAACTTTGAGTAATACATACTTTGTTGGAAGCATCTATTTAGAGACAGAAAAAGGGATTGGAGTCATGGTATTGTGCCTTAAATGGTTGTTGGAAATTCCTGTTGGTGGTCCAGGAAAGGTTTTGCATAGTTTTATAATATAATCCAAACTTAATTTAATTTAGTTTAATTTAAAAAAATTGGTGGAAGGTACATTTTACTAGGGAGAAATAAGATGTAACCTCTAAGAAGGAGACTGACAAGAGCCTATTTGAGGGATGAAAAGGGCTTGTGGTATAACAATGCACTGGCTCAGGAAAGAAACCATTTGAATACATAATTTTACATGCTGCTAAGGGTTTTTTTTTTGTTGTTGATTTTTTGGTGGGGAACATATCCAATAGTATGCAGGGGTTACTGACTCTGTGCTCAGGGGTTATTCTGGGAGGTAACTTGGGGAAAAAGAATAAATGATCTGCATATTTGAAGTAAGTCAAGGAGCCAGATAATTTTCTTGCTAGGTTTCCCTGTATATGGTTCTGTCACACCAAATTAGTCTATGTGAGTCTTTCTGTGGAATGTAAAGACTTCAGACCATAGATCCAAAATAATCAAAAATCTCCAGAAACACTCATTCCTATTGTGATACCATGTTGTTTATTTTTTCACTGAAGAGTGGATGAAAAAATTTGCTTTGCCCTGAATTTTTGCTTTGTTGTTTTTGGAATCTGTTTAGGGTACAATGGCTGAAGCGACAATTGCTAACCTACAGCTCTGGTCAAAATAAGCAAAGCCTTGGAATTAGTCTTGGGAGTTCTCCAAGATATATTACCAAAAGACTGTTTATTCTGTCACTTGGATTCATGTTTTGTTTTCTTATGACTATCTGGACACTTTTTTTTGTTATTTCTGAAAAGATGAGTCTGATTAACACAGATTTTAATACAGTGCAAAAGGCAGAGTACATGTTGTCAATATCCATTTTGAGAATTTAGGCAATCACTTTATATTTGTTGTCTTCATTTGTGTCAGAGAAAATCTCGGGCTCTTCAACATCAAGGTATAAGCTTAAAAGACAAGACTTGGAAATACCTAATTTGGGTTTAGATTCCTTTCATGTTATGGATTATCTCTGAAGCCTTCTTGGCATTGCTTATCAGTCACTGGTGGTGAAAGGCAAGAAATGATATACTTTTTTTAATTAAATTTTTATTGTGAACAATGTGAGTTACAAGTCTTTCACAGTTATTTTTAAGGTACATAGTGACAGTGAATTAGGGCCATTCCCATCAACAGTGTTGTTCTCCCTCTACCTTGTTCCCAGCATGCATTCCATAACTCCCCCTTGTGTTCTCTAGATAGCTAGTGCAACATGTCCCTTTTGTATATAACTTATTGTAGACTGGATATATTGGTTCTGCTGTCATTGACTTTGGGTTTGGTATTTAGGTCTGATCACTTTTTATTTCCACTCAATGTTGATGTGTCTGTTTGTTCCTGGTACCATCCACTTCCCCCACACACCCAACTTATATGGCAGAACAAGATGATTCAAGTTATGTGGAAAGCTGGGAGGAGACCATCTAGGAGCTATCAATATCAATTTAAAAAAAGAAAGGGAAAAGTGAAAGAAAAAAAACCAAAAAGCAAAAATGAAAACAAAAACAAAAAACAAACCCAAACAAGCAATGTCATAAAGCATAACAGCAACAATAAACAACACTAAACAATAAGAAAGAAAAGGAAAAAAAAAGAGACAAAAAAGGATGGGGGGGGGGCCCGGAGAGATAACACAGCATTGTTTGCCTTGCAAGCAGCCAATCCAGGACCAAAGGTGGTTGGTTCGAATCCCGGTGTCCCATATGGTCCCCAGTGCCTGCCAGGAACTATTTTCTGAGCAGACAGTCAGGAGTAACCCCTGTACACTGCCGGGTGTGGTCCCAAAACCAAAAAAAAAGATGGAAGAAGGGCTAGTGTGACAAGGTTTTTATTATTTTTTTTTGCATAGGCATAGTTAGTATTGGGTATTGGGGAAATTAGAAAGGGGAATCCCCTTGGCCTCAGAAATACAGGGTTTCTCCCCCTTGAAGCATTAAGTCATGGGAACAATTACAAGCTCCAGACATGCTTATTGTCAAGCCCCAAAGTATTTTTATGGTGTCAGAAATGTTCTGCTCATTTGTGGTTGTCAAAATTATTCTTCTGTAATTGAAGGTCTTGGTATTTGCATAGATCCTATCCCAAAGTCTAGGATAGAGTCTTTATGGTTCCAGAAGTTCTGCTCTATCACAGTTGTTGAAGTTGGTCTTCTGTAATTAGTGATCTTGGTTTTTGCACAGATCCTAGGATGAAGCCTAGTTAGAATAGATTCTTTGCCTGTGGTTCCACAAGTTCTGCTCAGTTTCGGTTGTCAGTCAGACCTCTAGAATTAGAGATCTTGGTTTTTGTACAAATCCTAGGCTGAAGTCTAGGCTAGGGTCTTTCTTAATGGTCTCAGGAAAGATTCTGCTCAGTGGAGGTTGTCAAAGTCAGTCTTCTGGAATTAGTGATCTTGGCTTTTTTTGCACAGATCAAAGGATATTCTTCTCTAGAAGAAGCTGGGGTGTGGCATGATGCTGGCTCCTGATTTCAGATATCGGATACCCATTAAAAATTTTACATTTGCAAGTTTCTGCCAAAATTAAATTGTAGGCCTCAAGGTGTGCTACCTGCACTAATTGGTGGTTTCCCCTTAAGATGTGGAGTTCAGTGCTTGCTTCAGCAGCACCTATACTAAAATTGGAACAATACAGAGAAGATTAGCATGGCCCCTATGCAAAGCTGTGGAGTTCAAAATCCTGTTTGACCTTTCTTGCAAATATGGAATCTGAATCTGAATCACAAAGCTGATTTGAACAGTTCTGTCCATTGTGGTTAACACTGATGTGATCCTCATATATTTTATAGTGTGAGTATCATGCAGAGCTGAAAGGGATGAGCTGTCAGAGAGAGGATTAACTTTTAGAATATACTTTGTATTTAGAAAAAATAAAAAAAACTAGTAGTTTACTACTAGTGTGCACTGACTCCTTCATCTACCATTGATCAAACGAGATGAAGAAAGAAAAGGAAATGCTTCTAGAAGTAAATCATGAGCAGTTGCTGAAGCCAAAGACAACGAACACTGTTTCTGGCTCTGGATCACAACTCTAGATTGTCCAAGAGTCAACATGTTACAGCCTCTATTCTGTGACTATATATTATCATTATATTGCATATTTTGTTGAATAGCTGTGGGTAGTAAATCTGGGTTCCAACAGGGGGATATTTCTGACTTTGAAATTCATGTTTTCACTTTGCTCTGTTCCATTATTTTGGAAAGGCCAAGTTTTAAGATAATATTGAAGAGAGTAAAGGAAAGATGGAATAATGGAAGGACAAAGGAAAACTGCTAAAAGTGCTGAATGACCCCAGAGGTGTGCTGTAGTGTAGGGATGCCTTGCGATATATCACTTCCATTCAATCTTCTGATCTTTAGGTAAGGAAAGAGAGTCAGAGCTGAAATTTCTGAGAGGTATGCTAGCTTTAACAAAGTATAAATTTTATATTTGGCACCACGTATATTCCCTGAGCAATTCCAGAAGTTATCCATGATCGCAGAGCCAGAAGTACTCCTGAGCACCACGGGGTACAGCCCCAAACAAAACAAAACAAAACAAAACACAACACAACACATAAAAAAATCATGCAATGCCTGTTAAGACTCTGGCTGCAGAGGCAGCTTTGTTATTATTGTTTAAAAATAGATAATAGAGGGGCTGGAGAGATAGCATGGAGGTAAGGCATTTGCCTTGCATGTAGAAGGACAGTGGTTCAAATCCTGGCATCCCATGTGGTCCCCCGAGCCTGCAGGAGCGATTTCTGAGCGTAGCACCAGGAGTAACCATGAGCTATGTTGAGTGTGACCCAAAAACTAAAAAAAAAAAAAGATAATAGAATAAGTTCATCATAAGATATATTAGAATGTCCTATTTCCTCTAAAATCTGTCCATCAAATGTGGGCCCATTCATAGCATTCATCTTCATTGCCACTTCCTTTACAGACCCTTTGTGTTTTACTTTTTTTTTTTTTTTGAGACTCACATTCCTTTCTCTCTACTTTGGGAGCTTAACACAGTATAATACCCTAGTTATTTTCATAACTGTTATATCTATCTAAATCGTAATTTCCATCAGTGCAAAAGAGTACTTGATTTATTTTGGAGTTCCCATGGCACTGAGGGAATAGGTACTAAACAGTGTTTGTGAACTGAAGTGAAAGAACAATGGTTGAGTGATAGGGATGTGTTGGCAATGTGAACAGTCAGGGATGGAGCCAACAGCTCTAGCTGACAAAAGGCAAATACTGGCTTTGACCATGACTAAAGACTTAAGGCTATTTTTGATTTCAGTCTTCCTTTCCATCCCTTTGAGCACACGAGACAATATCACTCATTCTCCTACACTCATAAGAGAAATTGAGGAGAAGGTAAGAATAAAGAAATAACTTGTTAGAACCTATGATGAACTCAAAACTTCTTGATTTTTGGATTTTCTTGATTATAAGGTGACATTGATATTGGATCAGTATTTTGGAAAAAAATTATATCAACTGCAAGATTTATTTTTTGTTTTTGTAAAGGAATTTTAGGATGCAGCATGAAGTTCAGTTGCCCCCTCCTTGACTTATTTAATGTCCTCAAAGAAGTATAACTATTTTTTTTTTTATCAAATCCCTCAAGAATCCACATGAGTCAGTAGGTTGGAAGCTACTGATGATTTCTCAGGAAATTCACAGTGCAAGACATTTACTAGTGCTTCTTGTACACTTTCTTCCCTTCATTTCTTTAGATAGCACTTCTTTTTTGCATTTTCTCCTTCAACGTATCACTTTGCCAGATGCATTAATTCAATCCTACTTTTTTCTTCAAATTCCCTTCCTAGTTTTCCAAATGTAAACACTTCATTTTTTAATGCAAATCATTTCAATTAAATTTTATCTTCTCAGAAGTTTCTGTTTTTCAGCGTTAAATCTCTTTTCTTGGGGGATGGTTTTGGGTCACACCCGATAGCGCTCAGAGGTAACTACAGGCTCTGTGCTCAGAAATTGCTCCTGGCAGGCTAAGGGGACCATATGGAATACCAGGGATTAAACCCAGGTCTGTCTTGGGTTGACCACGTGCAAGGCAAACACCCTGTCATTGTGCCCCCAAGCATTAAATGTCTTCTGTAGTCAGTTTAGATGGTGACAGGAAAGTTGCATTGGTGAAACGGGTGTGTATTTTATAGCTGAAACCCAATTATGAACATGTTTGTAACCATGGTGCTTAAATAAATAAATTATTTTTAAAAAGCATTAGATCATTTCTGATTTAGAGACATACAAAAAAAAAAAGAAAAATGCTTTTGATGGTGTAAGCTTGTCTTTTGGGATTCCTCCCTCCTTCCCTCCCTCCTTCTCTCCTTCCCTCCCTTCATCCCTCCCTTCCTTCCTTTCTCCCTCTCTCCTTGCCTCCCTCCCTCTCTCCCTCCTTCCTTTCTCCCTCCCTCCCTCCCTTCCTCCCTCCCTCTCTCCCTCCTTCATTTCTCCCTCCCTCCCTCCTTTCCTCCCTCCCTCCCTTCCTTC
>PVKC010036259.1:0-13336 GCA_004027635.1 Crocidura indochinensis
GCATCATCTAGAGGCATTCGCTCCATAAGATGCATCTATTTGGGGGGACGGGGGGGGGAGTATCTTATGGTACGAAAAATACAGTTATTACTTCTTTGTTGGTAGACTCCATTATCCGTGAGAAACAAGTCTTGGGTTCTCAGAGCTCTGTGCTCTGAGTCCGTTTCTTTGAAGAGTATTTCAATATTGGTGTCAGCTCTAAATGTCTAACTAGCTGGCAGTTGTGTCTCACTCTTTTCAGCTCTTCTCAGGTCCTCTTCAGACTTCATTGCTGTGGTTGTCCTCCGCTGCAACAAGGGGATTGACAGGAGTTTTTCTCTTTAAGATGCTGTCACAATGGGCTCTGTTTTTGGCCGAAGTACTGCGCTGAACATGCAGTCATCGCAGCTTAACACCCCTCAAGACGCTTCTTGTACCCATATCTTGGTGTTCCCAACATCGTCAACTATCCAGGTGGCTCCAGCCAACTACCCCAACGAAGATGGGTTTAGTCCCAACAACGGTGAGTAAAAGATCCCAAATTTATGAGAGTTCACTCTTTATCAAGACACAGAGCAAGAAGGTGATGCCCTTATTCTGTCAAGGGTCTCCGTGGTGAAATAGGTAATAATAGCAAAGGAAAATGAGGCTGAAATTTGAGGTTCATTTGGCTTTTGAAAGTGTCACTTGCCTATTTAATTTTTGTTTCACGAAAGGCAAAAGATATCAATAGGTGTCATTCTTTCAGTAAACGTCTTTGTTTTGTAGGGGGACCTCCCCTAGTAGTACTCGGGGAGCCATGAACTGCCAAAGGTCATGAAGTCCTGAGTGCAAACTTGCGTGCAAACCTGCATGCTTCAACTTTTTGAGCCAACTCTCTGACCCCTCTATAAAGTCTCACTGCTCTTGTTTTTTGTTTTTTTTTTTTTTGCATGTTTTAAATTGTTTTCTAACCAATTTAGATTTATATAAAAGCTTGCAAAGATAGTGCATAGAGTTCTTGTTTAACATTTGTGTTTCTCTACTGTGCATATCTTACATAACCAAAGTCTCTGCCCAGACTTATAACATGTGGCACACAGGGAGAACAGCATTACAGATCACAGTGTGTTGATTCAGTAACACCACCAGTGCTAGTGAGACTCTAACTTGGTCCCTTATAGTTAATTCAAACTCTCAACCTTCTGGAAGCTTCTGCCGCCTTTACAGAGCGCAGCAGACCTGAAGTCAGTCCCAGGCTCCATGTGTTCTACTCAGTTTCTTGCTTACTGACTCATTTTCTCTAAGTAGAGTTGCCAGTGATCAGTCCTCTGCCTCAGGGTAGCATACCTCAGTGAGATTTTTGTTTTTAATTAAGTTATTTCAGTCCTCTTTTAAAAATTAACTATTGCAGTATAAACAATAGTTAATACAGTAGTTTTAACATGTATGGTGTACATTGTGCCTCCCACCTTGGAAATGTTATACCTGCCAAGACGTTCCTGCATCTGGCAGGCTGTGAAGCCTCAGTGCCTCTCCATTCTGCCTGCAGTTTCTGGAACCAGCCAAGCTGACCCGGCCCTGTTGGATCCTTAAGTGTCACATGCATCTTGTTGCCACTGGGACTCTAGAATTGACCCACTACACATTATTCTGAGATCATTTTAATTGTTTTTTTGGGTTTTTTTTTTTAATCTGTTATTTTGTGGGGGAGGGACACATCGGTGGCACTCAAGGATTACTCCTGGCTGTGCACTCAGAAATTGATCCTGGCTGGGGCCGGTGGGGCATGTGGGATGTCAGGGATCTAACCTGTGTCTGTCCTGGGTCAGCTGCTTGCAAGGCAAATGCCCTACTGCTGTGCTACCACTCTGGCCCCAATGTTTTCTTTTGTTTGAGTTTTGTTTTGAGGGCCACACAATGGCGGTGCTCAGGCGTTACTCCTGGCTTTGTGCTCAAGAGTTGCTCAGAGGACCATATGGATGCTTGGTCAGCCACATGCAAGGCAAATGCCCTGCTACTGTGTTAGCACTCCAGCCTCCAACTCACATTATTTTATATCCATCTCATTCCCTCACATGATTGAAGGAAGTGACATCTCCTGCCCACCCACCTGTTCCAGTGAAAGAGAACTTTTCAACCTATGTAGCCCAGAGAGAGACAGTCAGGAGCTTGCTTCCCTTGAATCTGGGGTGGCCTTTCCATGGAGGTTCCAACAGTTGCAGATCCAACGGTTGTTTTTTTTTTATTTCATGCTTGGCACCACACCTAGCAGTGCTCTTGGCTCTGCCCTCAGGACACCATATGAAGTGTTAGGGAACAAATTTGGGTCAACTCAAATTTGCTAGGTAAATGACATCCCCACTGTACTTTTGCTCCAGCCCCTGTGTTTTTTCTTTTTAAAAAGGGAGGCAGGAGGAAGGAGAGAGAGAGTTTGATTGATTCTAAGGTGAGGTGTAAGTGAAATTTGATCACAAGTGAATAACAAGAAAGAAATAAAGCCGAAATGTTTATGGTGCGTGAGTTGTATTTGTTTGCAAATATTCGGCTAAGTGCCCCCTTAGTTTTATAATGCAGGAAAGGATTTCTTAATGAAAAGAATGCTTTGATCTGCTCTGGGGTTATGCCTTTAGCTCAGGGCACATTAAAGTGAATTAACATGCACCAATTCAGCCTCCAGTATTTTAATTGCAAATTGAATGCATGGTATCAATTCTGACTTTGTTTAATAATTAAATCTCTGCTTTTCTTGTTTTGTCATCTTTTTATATGCCTTTGTGGAGGTCATAGAGGGTAGTGTTAGGTTTTCTTTTTTCTTCATTCAGTTAATACTTTGTATTCAGAGATCACTGACGTAAGTATAGAATGTGAGAGTAATTAGCATCCAGTACAGATGCATGAATGTTTAAGATGTCAATAGCATATACCTGTAGCAATCACAGGTCAAAAAAAGAAAAGAAAAATGGATGTCTTCAAAAGAGGAAATAGAGATTTTTCTAACCTTTGTGTTTTTCCCCTCCTCATCTTCTAGATGACATGTTTGTGGACCTTCCATTCCCAGACGATATGGACAATGATATTGGCATACTAATGACTGGGAACCTCCATTCCTCTCCCAACTCTTCCCCTGTCCCTTCCCCTGGCTCTCCGTCTGGAATCGGCGTTGGCTCCCACTTCCAGCACAGTCGGGTAAGGAGGGTCTGTCAGAGATGTGTTTGAAGAGTGTGCAGGTGAACCATCCTGTAGAAATGTGATCTTCCTTTTTCTACATGCACCTTTCTTCTCAGTGGGACAGTGGTTCCGTAATTGTTTCACTTTAAATAGGAATCTGAAAAATTTGTTATGATTCCTGATGAGCATGCTTTATTGAAAAAATGACCTGTGACAGCTCCATGGAATTTGTTTGTTTGTTTGTTTGTTTTTGGGCCACACCCAGTGATGCTCAGGGGTTACTCCTGGCTATGCGCTCAGAAGTTGCTCCTGGCTTGGGGGACCATATGGGAAACCGGGGGAATCGAACCGCGGTCCATCCTAGGATAGCGCAGGCAAGGCAGGCACTTTACCTCCAGCGCCACTGCCCGGCCCCAGCTCCATGGAATTTGTATGATGACTGTTGTTTTTAGCAAAAAAAAATTTTTTTTGTTTAATTTGTTGTTCCAGCTTCACAGTTATTTATATTTGTTTGCCAAATAGCTTCTCAGAGGCTAATATGTTAGTCCTTATTTGCACAGGAACTCTTTTCAGGAACGCATTGTTGGTGAAAAGCACCTGAGTGACTTCCCTTGTTTGGTGTCTTGGTGCTGCTCATCCTGTCCTGATCATTTCTGTAGCCAGCCTGCAGATGTGCCCACTTGTGCTGATATGGCAGAGATGTCTGGTTTAAAGTCTGCCAAGGGAAAGACCAGAGCTTAGAACTAGTTTCCTCTTTAAATATCACCAGAGGTGATTTAACAGAAGATTGAGGATTTTAAGATGGTGCAAAATTTTTTCAAAGTGAGGTAATCCATGCTTATAATTGTGTCCAGTTTTGTGTTGTTGTTGGCTTTTGTCTGTTTTGTTGAAGGTAACTCCCAAATTGATGCTCAGGAAGCTTGAGGGATATTCCTGTGATATTTGGCCAATCCAGCCAGCAGTCCAGTACTAGGGCACAAGGATGGGGTGCTTCTCAGGCCCTGCAATGCTGGGCATCACCAGGGCCACCCTTGCAATGTCCAGAGGCCGTGAGCTATACACATGCTCTAGTCCCCAGGGCTGACCTTGTGGTGCTTGGGAGGCCAAAGGTGCAGAGGTCAGAGTTGGGTCATGTGCTCCAACCCTGTCCTATCCCCAGCCCTGTTGTGCATTTTTTTTTAAGTAATGAGATTGAGGGTTTAAGACACTGACCTATAACTATGTCAAACCTCTTCAAATTAACACGTGTAAACAACCCTTCTCGCACACACAAAGATGCACTTGGGGTCTCAGGTTTTTGTCAAGTGGACTCTGAGGAATGAATGACGAGAAGTAAATATAAACTTCTAACCACAGAACAGATGACACCAGAACGAACATCTCAGCAGTGCCTTGGTTATACAGGCTGACCTGCCTTTCCCTCTGGAGTGAAGAGAGGTCAAATACCTTTGTTTCTTTTACAGTTAGTTGCCAGCTAGTGACAATTTATTGGCCCATCAAAGAGTGCTATGTTCCCCAAACACACATTTTATATAGGCTAGTTGTCCTTTAGGATCAGTGTGAATTCTTCAGGCAGGCAGCTTAACCACCAAGACCGCATGCCCTAGAATCGGATTCATGTAGCTCTCAGTGGAGCTAACTAGGCTTGTGTCTTGGGGCTGGCATATTCTGCCTCCTCATTCTTCGTGACCTTATCTGTAAAATGGGTGTAATAGTTACCTCCCAGAACCAGTCGTTGTGATGCAGTTTATTTATTAACAGAGAACTGGTACTGGAAGTGCAGCCTTTGTTGATCAGAAATAGGATATATGTGCTATCTCTTGGAACCGGAAACCCCAAATTTTGTAGTTGAGTGAGTTCAAGCAGTCAAATGGCCTTTTCAGTCCCAAGATTTTCAACATTTCCTTTTTCTGAATCATTAAACACTTTTTGCTACCCAATTAAGACATTACAGCAGGAAAAAAAAATTGTTTAATTTGTTGCAGTAGTTTTCACTACTTGAAAAGCCATAAAATTTGGAGTAGTTAGTTGGTAATGTTTTTCCTTGAACCAGAAATATTTGGAAAAACAAGGGAGTCACTCATTATTGCATGCATGAGCAGGGCATTTTCAACTCTTAAAAATCAGAAAACAGGGGCCAAGATGAGGAATCTGTGCAGAAAGAGACAGGAGAGCTTCGACTGCTGGCAGGGTCAGAAGATGTCAGGTGGGTGCTCTAGAGCAGTGGCTCTAGATGGCCCGACGCCCTGTGTGGTGGCACTTGCTCACTGTGAGAGTATGAGGTAGTGTCAAAGGTCCAACACTCTTCACATATTCTTTCTTATAATTCTACAGAACGAATCAGACATTCTACAGAAAATAAACCTGAACGGATCTTCTCTTAATTAGTTGCCATGACCTTTGGGGGTTCCTTTAGCCTGCTGCGTAAACCCCATCAGAGCCTGTGTTTTCTTCGAGGAACTAGGTCTCCCTGGCAGCCTCGATACTGCCCCTGGGTTTTGCAGAAAATCCTTCTGAAAAAGACCGTTAAGACTCCAGGCAGTGGGCAGACTGGTTTGAAGATGATCTTTAGGCTCTCCTTGAGATAACTGCTGACTGTGCTGTGGGGACTTTGTCTTTCAGAGCCAGGGCGAGCGTCTCCTTTCTCGGGAAGCACCTGAAGAGCTGAAGCAGCAGCCTTTGGCTCTTGGGTATTTTGTGTCAACTGCCAAAGCTGAGAATCTCCCCCAGTGGTTCTGGTCATCCTGTCCTCAAGCTCAAAACCAGTGCCCCCTCTTCCTGAAGGTTTGTGTGTGGGCATGTTGCAAGTCGAGGAGGGTCTGGTCAGTGACTCCGGCTCACGGTCTCTTTCGGTTCCAACTTCCTGTCATGGTCACTCTAGTCTTACCCGATTTCCAGTTTCTCTCATGTCCATACACTGACTTTAATTACAGTTGGAAGTAGAGAATAGAACTTAGGAAAGGAGCCCCAAACCATGTCATAAGAAAAATGACAAGTCCTACAAAGAGGACTTGGTGGGCTGAAGGGTGTTACTGGAAATGAATGTGGTGTGCTTCGGGTCTGGTGCCCCTCCTCAGCCAGATCATGTTCCTGGGCCAGTGATTCCAGAGCGGAGGGACCAGCACTGGCTGTGCCCCTTGCGCAGGCTTCCTGCCTTTAGCAGTTGAACAGTACTGGCATTCTCAGAAATTTATAATAATCCAGTTTAAAGTACCATTTGCTTTCAATTGGGTGAATGAACCTAGACTAAGATTGCTTTTCTTTTTCTTTTTTTGGGGGGTGGGGGGGCACACCCGGTGACGCTCAGGGGTTACTCCTGGCTATTCGCTCAGAAGTCATTCCTGGCAGGCATGGGGGACCATATTGAGAACCAGGGCATCGAACAGCGGTCTGTCCTAGGCTAGCACAGGTAAGGCAGGCACCTTACCTCCAGCGCCAGCGCCCGGCGCTTTTCACCCATAGTCTGGTTGATGCCTCGGTTATTGTCTCACTGTGCCAGCAGAGCCGTGGAAGAGCTCGAGATCGTAGCAGTAGGTTTCAGCAAATTCTTGGAAAACACTTAGCAACCACTGTATGGAGCTGCTAAAGAAGCAGCTCCATCATCTGAAAACAGGAAAGGAAGCACTTATATCGTACAGTGATATTTCTTAGCTTTTGGGGGGAGAACACGCCCAGTGATGCTCAGGTGTTACCCTCTGCACACAGGAATGATTCGTGCTGGTGCTCAGGACCATCTGGGGAGCCAGCCAGTCAAACTCAGGTCAGCCACATGCAAAGCAAAATACCACACACTATCTCCATAACTTCAGTTATTCTTAGTTTTGATGGAGCAAATCATGATGCAGCAACTAGTTAAGAAGTGACATGGATCATATGGGTGGAGCATCCAGTCAGCCATCACGTTACTTCAAGTGGGACAACATATGCTTGGTTCCACTGGTGTGGTGCAGTAAGAAGGCACAGCTCTGGCTATGAAGTATTCCTGCCACTCGCACTGACCCTAACATGGAGTTCGGGGTGGTCAGGAGAGATGCCACTACAAAGGCGCAATCCACCATATCCAGGCTCCAGGGAATCACAGACCATGAGAGGCACCTCACTTGAGGTGCATTCGAATTTCCAAAGCCAACTCTCTCCCAGTTTTAGGGTCTAGGCAGGGGTCTCAAACTCAATTTACCTGCAGGGCCGCAGGAGGCAAAGTCGGGGTGATCCTTGAGTGCAAAGTCAGTAGTAAGCCTTGAACATTGGGGGGTGTGACCCAAACAACTAAAACAAAACAAAAAGATTCCTCTAGGGCAGGGCCACAAAATGTTGTACAGAGGGCTGTTTGCGGCCCACGGGCCGCAAGTTTGAGACCCCTGGTCTAGAGTTTGGGGTAGTGACCAAGCAGTGGAAATCTGTAAACTTGGAGACACCTGTTTCTGAGACCTGGAGTGGACATGGTTCTGACCTCTAGCAGGTGCAGGCTGAACCAGGAGTCACAGTCTCTTCTCTCTGCAGGCTTCACTGCATCACCATATTTCTGTAGCACAGACGGATGAACTTCTCCCTGCCAGGAATTCTCAGCGGGTTCCACACCCTTTGGACTCCAAGACCACGTCTGATGTTCTGAGGTGAGTTCAACTCGGGACGTACCATCCGCTGTGCAGTGACCTTTTTATTCTTGTATCCCCAGTGGCTGTGACCTTGGCAAAGCCACCTGTCACTTATGCAAGGAGCCTGAGGGGGGGTGGGGGTGGAGCTCTGCACAGAGGCATTTCATGCCCATGAAAATGGATCAAAACTGGAGGTTGGGGAAAGGGGTCCTGGAACTTAAAGCACTTGACTATGAAAAAGTTTTCCCCCCTCCTGGGCACAGACTATATAAATAAACGTGAACATAAGTTGCATAGTTGGGAAGACCCTCCCCATAGTGCACAAGGAGGCCAGAAACATCTTTCTTACCAGCTTTTTCTTATGTGTTCTAACTCTTAGATGATTTGGTTTTGGTTTTTGGGTCACACCCTGCAGCGCTCAGGGGCTACTCCTGGCTCTATGCTCAAAAATCACTCCTGGCAAGCTCGGGGGATACATATGGGATGCCGGGATTCAAACCACTGACCTTCTACTTGCAAGGCAAATGCCTTACCTCCATGCTATCTCTCTGGCTCCCTCTTAGGTGATTTGGAAATTACAGTTAATCAAGAATCTGATCACATAATTTTGACTTTCTAGTGCAGTGGTCCTCAAACTACGGCCCTCGGGCCATATATTGTATTTGTTCCTGTTTTGTTTCTTCACATCAAAATCAGATGTATGCAATGTGCATAGGAATTTGTTCATAATTTTTGTTTTTACTATAGTCTGGCCCTCCAATGGTCTGAGGGACAGTGAACTGGGCCCCTGTTTAAAAAGTTTGAGGACCCCTGTTCTAGCGGAACACTCTCCCATAGAAATATTGTGAGCTGTATGTGTAGTTTAGGTTTTTCTACAAGCCACATTGACATATTTAAGAAGAAATCAGTAAAGTTCATTTTAACATAAATGTTGGCTCTTTATGTCAAATATAATTTTATTCCAGCAGTAATCGATATAAAACTACGCCTGTGTTATTTTACATGCTTCTAAAATATTCTGATTCTGAAATGCACGCCTGCTTTATTTATACTTGGGCCATATCTGAACTCACATGTGGCTGGTAGTCTCTGCTTTTTTAGCAGTTCAGCAGTGGAGGTATAATGGTTGTGGGAGGGTAAGGGGAAAAAAAGGAAGGGAAAGTGCCCAGACAGGTTCAGGAATCCCTCTAGACCTTCTGCCTGCTGGCCCGCCCAGCATTAGAGAACCTCAGAGCAGCCTCTCTCCCCTCTGGCCTTCTTCAGACCCTGAAAGTTGCATTCTCTCTGCAGATTTGTGTTGGAGCAGTACAACGCACTCTCGTGGCTCACGTGCAATCCAGCCACCCAGGACCGTACCTCCTGCCTCCCTGTCCACTTTGTGGTGCTCACCCAGTTGTACAATGCCATCATGAATATACTTTAATCAGAAAGCACTTGTCCTCTCTGGCTCAGTTCCTCGTCTCCGCAGCCTCTGTCAAAGGGACTGTGTGTGACACTGCAAATGCGCACCTCCTCCTCCTCCTCGTGAGACCACGCTCCACATTCTGCACTGAGTCCTTCTCGGGAGGCTCCTGTCATCTCTGCAGTGTTGGTTCCCAGAGTGACTCACTGACACTTCCCTCACGGGCCTGGAGACTTCCATTAGCCGTGACTTTCAGCCAGTGTTGTGGTGTCTGCCTCCCCAGACCACTGGTCCACAGGAAGGAAGGGGTATTTGGGGGAGGTTTCTAAAGAGGGAAACGGAAGAGACAGTATCCTTTTGCACAAGACTCTGTTTTCAGTCTCTTTTAAAATAAGGGCACCTGAGCCCTGTGGATGAAATCCTCTCGTTACTGGTATATGGCCTGTGGGTTACCCGAACTCCATAATCTGGGACTTTTTCCAAATAAGAACCAGCTCATGTATGTGATTGCATCATGGAGTTTCTGTCTCCCTCGTGCTCCCAACCAGCCAGCATCGCGTGAGCGAAGCTTTGGTTGACTTCCTACCTGTGTGTAGATACAGAAGGTCTGGAGACATCTTCATTTTGTTTATTTATTTTAACTTGTTTCACCATATGATATTTGTGACTTTCTTTTAATTTTTTTTTTCAATTCGCAAGGACCAGGTACATTAGCCGAAACCCAACTCAGATCCACCCTAGGATTCTCTGACTACATACCTCTCTCCTACAAGCTGGAAAAGGAGTGAAAGCAAAGTGGGGAGATGAAACCTAACCAGTGATCTGCTCAAAACCACCCAACAGTAGGCTTGGTTCTGAGTAGACTAGGCAAAACATTCTGCCACGTTCCTTACCAAGAGTGGCCAGCATGCTGTGAAGGATCCCTTTTTTATACACAGAAAGCAGGCATGCTGGGTCCGAGCCACGGAGGCAAGTACCTTCGTCCGTTTTATATTAGTCACAGTGGAGATATATTTTCTAATGAATTCATATAGGAAGCCAGATCTCTCCTCTCATTCAGTCAAAAGGGACTCATGTACATATCACAACCAAAAGTGTTTGCTCAGAAAAACAGTAAAAAGATCACGAATTTTTTTTCAAACCATAGGAATATTATTTCAAATAACTATTACAATTTTACCATTAAATTAGTACTTGAAGTTGAGCCTTCATGTGGGACTTTTTAAAGTTTAAAACAAAACAAAAGCCTTTTGAAAGCATTAATGGCTAACAAGTATTTCCTGGCTCCCCGTTCTGGCCTGAGAGGGGCTATCTAAGACTGTTGCTAACCCTTATGTGCTGTAAGTTCTGTCTGCCTCAGGCTCGCTCTGGGAGCTACACTTGGTGCTCAGCAGGATGCTGAGCCCTGGTGATCTGTGGAAAGAATCATGCAAATTTTAAAAGTTCTTCCAAGAGACTTCCATATCCTGCTTGTTAACAAAAAAAAAAAAAAAAATGAAAAAAGAAAAAAAAAGAAAAGAAAAATGTAATAATTGATATGATTTTGTAAAAGTATTTTTCTTGAAATAATCTAACGTTTAAAACATTATATTAAAAAATGTGTGGTGGGAATGTGAAAGCAGAGAAATAACTTGTAAATGGATCATTTTGTTCTCTGTCCCACCAACCGAAGGGCGGGGTGGGTCTTCCGCAATGTATAGGTTAAAAAAAAAATCTGATATATCAAACCATTTGTATCTAATGTGTACAGTGTAAAATTGACTTTAAAAATATTGCAGTGCTATTTTTTCTTAATCAGAAAGGAAAAATTCTCAAGGCCTTTTGAAGAGCATAAGATGATGAAGATTGTAAACTTGTATAAAATTATCTTGGTGAGAAGACAAATTGTAAAGTAGATATTTGTAATCTTTTACCACTTTGAGGTTGCTTTTTTTCCCAGAATTCATCAGAACTTTGAATTTAAAAAAAAAAAAAAAAAAAAAAAAAAACAGGCTGTTTTTAATGCAGGGGCTTTTCTTCCCAAAACCCAATTCTAAGCAAAAAGAAAAAAAAAAAAAAACAAAAAAAATAAAAAATAAAAAATCCCTACAAAAATTTTTAAAAAGGCAGAAAAGGGTAGTTTTCATCTGGTGTCTTTTATTTAAGTTTTTTAAGTTAAAACCTGGTGACATATTTATACGTTTTTGTGCAAAAATAAATGAATGGCAATAGATTTTAAAAAATCTTATTATGTACTTCTGTGTGAAAAGTCTGTATAATATTTCCCTTAAATATGCATTATTTTACTTGTGAGTTTTTTACGGAATTAATCTGAAATGTACAAGCCCTGGATTTGCTACAGAGTGAGAAGTTATTTTATTTTTCATTTTATTTTTTAATTTTGGAAATCCTGCAGAAATCAGAACTCTTAACCAAGGTCTGAACTCAAAAAGGGGAAACTGGGAGGGGACAGGGTGGGATGGCCCAGCATGCTCGTGTGTATATTTCAGAACCTTTTTTAAATGTAAAAGCTGTACATTTCTGGGAAGTTCTGAATTTCTTTCTGTTTCCTTTTTTCCTTCAAGCATTTTGCAGTGAGCTTCTTTTATATATAGCAAACGATTTGAAAGAATACAAAAAAATATGTGAAGTTCATTTAAAAAAAAACTACAGTATAGCGCTGGTACAGTACACTAAAAAGACTTTGATAAAAAAAAAACAATACTAAAAGGCCTCCATTTTAAATGTCATTCATATATACCTTGTGAATGAGAGCTATATACTTTTACACACTTTTTTAGAGGAATAAATTATTGAATTACTGAACTTGGAGTGGCTTTATTCCCCCCTCACTTCTTTTCCTACCTTGGTTAAAATGGTCTGTGTGTGAAACTGTCTAGATTTGTATTAGTATTAGATTTGGAGTCAGGAACTGCATTCAGACCCGAATGGACATAGAATTTTATTGCTCTAGTCATTCAGTAGTGGTCTCAAATTCTAAGGTATGTGTGCGGGCAAGTGCTCTTCTCTCCCTTTCTCCCCTCCTTCCCTTCTCTCCCTTCTCCCTCTCCCCTCCTTCCCTTCTCTACCCTCTGCTCTCCTTCCCCTCCCCTACCCTCTCCCCTTTTTCCCCTCTCTCCTCAGTCTGTCTCTCTCCCCCTCCCCCTCTCCTCCCTCTTCCTCTCCTCCCCACCTCTATTGAATTAGGATCCCAAAGTTGAGTTCTTCAACTGGTTTTTAGTAGATCAGATCTAAAGGCGCCTCCAGACTGTCCCAGCCAGTTCCACTTTGCTGATCCATAAAAATCAGTTAAGACTGCAGCCAGAGAGCTCATTCGACTGGATGGATTCTCACAGGCGTCTCCTTCATGGGAGAGACCAGATCCACTTGCGAGCAGCACCACATGGTCCCCCAGTACCTCCTGCAGCTACTCTTGAGCTGGGACCTGCCTTCAAATATCAGGTCATCCCACCCCGATGAAAAATAGATTCGACCCTGTTACTTTCCGTCTCGAGGGCTCTGGCATAGTGGGTGCCTTTGCCTGTGCGCTCACACTCACTTCTCGAGCTCAGTGATGGACAAGCACATTAGCGGGGTAGAATCATCACTGGTGACATGCGTATTGGGATTGGGGGTGCCTCCAGGTGTCAGTGGAAGAAAACACGAGACGCTGCTTTCCCACTTTTAAGCCTCTGCCTGTGTCGAAATGTTCATTATTCTGAGTCTCTTGTTTGCCAACTTAAGCAGGTCAACTGCTGGAAGTCCCTGGGCTCCATATGTCCAACTGAGGGCCCAGCAACTACCTGAGAAGTGCTTTGGAAACGGAAACTAGTCTTGTGACCACTATGCTCCCGAGAAGGCTGCAAATAGTGAGGCCGCTTTCTCAGTCATTAACACTAGTCTTTTTTTTTTTGGGGGGGGGGGTTTGGGTTTTGGGTCACACCCAGCAGTGCTCAGGGGTTACTCCTGGCTCCATGCTCAGAAATTGCTCCTGGCAGGCACGGGGGACCATATGGGGCACCGGGATTCGAACCAATGACCTTTTGCATGAAAGGCAAATGCCTTACCTCCATGCTATCTTCCGGACCCCTAACACTAGCTTGGTCTCGCATCCAGTCACTGCATGTTCTCAGAAAAATGGCATTTATGGTTTTGTTGGAAAGTTGATGTGGAAAAAAAGAAGTCAGCCAACACAGAAGGAAGTGGCATTATTCTAGGACCTGTCTTTGTT
>PVKC010036260.1:0-13247 GCA_004027635.1 Crocidura indochinensis
AATAATGACCAAGATACAAAGACTGCCCAGATTGGGAGAAATTTTCACCAAATATCCACCTATAAGAGGTTTGATATCTAAGATATATAAGGCACTGGTAGAGCCTAACAAGAAAAAGAAACATAACCCATCCAAAAATGGGAAGAAGAGATAAACAGAAACTTGATTAAAATTAATGTTTTAATTAAAATTTTTAAATGCAATATTATTGCACACATTATAAAGAAATTCCAATGCTGGCTTGGGTGCAAGGAGTAAGGGACTGTGCTTCACTGTTGGTGGAAATGTCAAGAAGCCTAACCTTTTTGGAAAACAATATAGTCATTTTTCAGAAAACTAGAAATTTTGCTTCCATAATACCAATCTAGGGAATTTACACTAGATCCTAAAAACACAGTATAGAAAATCATCTATTCATTGCAGCACTATCCACATAGCCAGAATCTAGAAACAACCCAAGTGTCTGAGAACAGATGGGTAGATAAAGTTACTATGGTACATCTACACAATGAAATATGATGTGGCTGTTATGCAAATGAAGCCATGAAATTTACTTATATAGGTATCCATATGGAGAGTATTATGCTGAGTGAAATGAATCAGAGGGAGAGGGAAAGACATGGAATGATATAGTAATAATATCCAGAAACTGTAGAAACAAAGGCAGGAAGACTGGCTCATGGTAAGGAGCTTGCCACAAAAAATAAGGGAGCATATATAGGGAAGAGAAGGGACCACTATAACTATGATAATTGGAAATAATGACTCTGGACAAGAACTGGGTAATTTCCCCAACTTCCGCTGCACCTATGCAAAAAATTGCCGGCCCTTTTTTATCTTTCGGATAGCGGTTCCTGCCTTTTTTCATAGAGCCTTGGGACATGAATTACTTTGTTTTACCTCATATTTCTGCATTTTTCTATAAAATTAAGAAGGGGGAACAATGAAGGATGGGGTCAGGGGCCACATGATCTCAGGTCTATTGATGGAGATAAGAAAGGACAGAACTAAATATCCAAGCCAAAGTCAACAACAATGAAATCAAGAGAACCAAACTTTAACAAACTAAATTGAAAAAGGGTCTATTATACTTGCAGGCCAAGGGGCAAAGGATGGTAGTATAGGATACAATCTGGAAACATTGGTGTAGGGAAATAAACACTGGTGATGGAATTGGCTCTGATTCATCGTATGTCTGAAATTCAACTATGAAGGACTTTGTAAGTCACCATGGTTTCAATAAATTTAAATTAAACTAAAAAATGGGTGCTAAAAAAAGATAAAGCAATTGTATGAGTCCTCTTCAGTAACAATATTGCAAACCACCACACCGGCCAACAGGATAAAACAAAGAGAAAGAAAAGAAAAAGATCTGCCATAGAAGTATTCTGGAGTTAGAGGTTATAGGGATAAGTGAGAAACTGGGAACAGTGGTAGCAGGAAATGCGCACTGGTGAAGGGAGGGGTATTGGAACATTGTATGTACAGATACCTCACATTGATTCAACTAAAAAATTATTAATTAAGAGAAGGCATTTCTGTTACACAGTGCATCTTACTTACAATTGCTTTGGTAGGTTTGATGCAATGGTCCAAGAGAACCAGCCTGAGACAGTCGAGTGGTCTGGGGTATGATGGAGGACAAGCCTTCCTCCTGATGGGAAAAATATAGACTGTGTCTTATATGCCTCTGCCGTCCCCCAGAATCCATAGTACCCTAGTCGTATATTGGGTGCTGGGATACAGAGGTGCACACAGTATAGCTGCAACCAAACTCAGCAGGCCCTAGCAGGGTCACAAGGCCAGTCTCAGTGATAAACAACCCTACTGGAATCAGGGAGAGGGGATGAAGGGATAATGCACAGGATCTGCACATACAGGTTCTGTTGCAATCTCAAGCACCTAATAGTCTCCCAAGTAATACCAGAAGCAACACAATCCCTGAGCCTTAAACTGGGACTAGCCCCTCAGCACTGCTAGATACAACTCCAAAACTAAATAGATCAAATTGCTAAGCTAATGCCAGTGTGAGAGGCCCTGGGGCTTGGGGGGCCATGGCACCCTTACTACACTGACTGTCAGGCTGATGGATGAGGAGGGGATTTGGAGCATAGGCCAGCGTGAGCAAAGTAGAGGAGCATCTCCAAGCCAAGCTGATAGCAGAGGGTCCCACATCAGAGACAGCATTGAGCCTAGGAGACCAGGAAGGTTTTTATTCAGGAAAGAATGTGACAATATGCTATACTGTGTTCTGAAGGAGTATTGAGTTTCAGGTGGCCACTTGAACTAAGGATCACTCCTAACTCTGTACTCAAGCTCCACACTCTGCTGTGCTCAGGGCCTCTGACTTTGTGTTCAGGGATCACTCCTAGTAGGGTTCAGAGGACCCTATAGGGTTCTGAGGATAGAACTTAGGTTGGTCACATTCAAGGAAAGTGCCTTTCCTGCCTTACTAATTCCTAAGCCTGACAAAATCTCTAAATCATGCTCTTCAAAGGGCCAGGCAGAAATACTTTCTGTGCTAGGCTACTTCAGGACTAGCCCCTAGGGCACAGGAAGATGGCCCCATGCTGGAATGCAGGCTTTTCAGGTTGGCATCACATGTCCTCCAAGCTCCATTGGGAGCTATTCCCCCCCACCAAAAAAGTGAGCCAGAGATAGCCTCTGTGCTTCACCGAGTATGGTCCCAAAGCCCAAACACAATCAATCTTTTTCAAAGTAGCACTGAGGACAGTTGGATGGACAGATGTACAGACAGTACAAGCAGCACTGACCTTGGTTCTCACTGCTCACTATACATCTGGAGTTCCTTGAATGCTATGACACCTCACAGGTCCACAGGAGGTCCAGGCTGTGGACCTTTGTCATCATTTTCTAAGGCTTTATCTAACTCAGCTTCTGGTTTCTAATGGATTCAGTTATAGTGGTTGTTTTTTGTTTTTACTAAGGGGTTATTTATCTATTGTTTTTTTTTTTTTTTGCTTCTATATTTTAAGAGTCAGATGGTGAGTTGGAGGAAGCCTTGGGGCATGTTAAGCCTCAGTTTTGCTGAAAGTCCTGGTCTGTCTTCTCAGCTCAAATTTGGTAGAGAATGTGTTTACTGGGCACCATGCCACCTTGCCACAAAGTCCTTCCAGGTCTCAAAGCCAATTATACAAGTGATAACTGCAATTGCTACCTCTTTCTTCTGGTTAATTGGACCCCTCAGGAAATTGAGATTGAGGGCGAGAGAGATAGTACATCTGGTAAGGTGCTTTTCTTGCACACATAAACCCAGGTTTGATCCCCAGCACCACCTAGGTCCCCCAAGGTTCACCATGAGTGATCCCTGAGTGCAAACAGGAGTAACCCCTCAGCACTACCGAATGTACCCCCCCAACACACACACACACACACACACACACACGAAAATGGAGACAGGGGTGACTCATGTCTTCTGGACATTGATCAGCACTTGATCTCATTTAATGTTAAAATCTCTATGAGGTTGCTGTAGATTTTGTATTTATGTGTAAGGCAGTGGGCTGTCTGAGGTGCAAAATCTTGTCCAAAGTCACATTCAGGATATGTAAGGGATCAGTATAGGATTCCAGCACTCAGTGTCAGTTTCATGTCTCATTCATAGAGGGGATATTCTGCCATCTCTCCTCATAAATCTTGCAGGCCTAGAAGACAGCTGCTGAGTGTCTTTTCCACTTGCTTTGGCTGGCATGGAATGAGAAGTTACTTCTTCTCCAGAAAAATCTTGGCTGTATGTCATGCCCCAATCATAAACACACATGTCTCTCATTTGGTGAGATGCTTAATGTCAATTTTAAAACACTTTCCTGCCAGGAGTGCTGTGGCAACGGTCATCTTAGAATCCCATCATGTTTTCTTGTTTATAAGTCACCTTTTCACGTGTTTGCATTTAGTTCTTGTGCCAGCCCTGGGAAGAAGGTGCCACCAAGAGGAGTTTATCCACCTGCCACAGGAGAAGGACACACACCTGTTTAAGATTATGCCCTCTGCTTCTTAGATGCAGCTGTCGTTCAAATGTGGTGATCCACTTGTTAAGGGTCTCCCAGTTTGATCAGTGTTTTCAAAGCTAAGCCAATCAATGTAGGGTTTATAGAGTCAAAGTCCCTTGTGTTGGTCCTAAAGAAACAGAAGTCAAGATACAGTCCAGTAGAAAGAAATTCTTTTTTCAGTAATGCCCACTTGCATTTTTACCATGTTCTAAGATAGCCTAAATCCATAGCAAGACATTTGAAATCAGCCTTTCCTCAGCTTCTTCAGCCTCTTTTTTGAAGAGGTGTTATGAAAAATCCTTCAAGCATGGTGAAAAGTTTCACAGTATGTGTGTGCCTTGAAGCATACTGACAAATCGTGACACTGTCGTGGGATGGCCTTTTGGACATCTGCCACACCCTTGTCCCAGGATCTGCCATCCTAAGCTCAATCTGCACCATTCTTTGTAGACCACCTCAGTGCACCTGGGATAGCAAACACCAAATTCCACTTGTTGGCTTCACAACAACTACATGGTATAGGGGTTCAGACATCAATTTTATAATGACTTCTAAACAATAGAGTGTTAGTTCTCATAGTTCTGGAGGGTGGAAACTTAGGATCAAGGTACCAGCAAATGTGACCTATGTTGAAAATCCAGGCTCACAGTCAATGTCTTTTGACAAATCTCATAGGGCAGTAGGCTTAAAGACTTTCTGAGTCTTCTTCCTAAGGGTGTTCATTCTTCTTATGGTCTTATTAAGTCTCCACCCTCATGACCACATCACACCCAAAGGCCCAACATCATTATTCTACCATTTTAGATATTTAATTTCAGCAGTACCCAAAAGGGTTCTAGATGTTAATATTCACCCTATAGTGTATTCCTGGATTGGGTTTTCAATAGTTCTCCACGTCTTGTGGTGTCTCAGTCCTTACTCTTTGCAGGCAAGGATTTGGCATGACTATGTGGTAAAGCAGGCCTGAGCAGAGTTGGTGAAGGTCATTTCAGTTAATGGGTGGGTGTGAGGTGTGGGGAGGATGCTAAAAGTATATATCACACACATACAGCAAATAGGTCAGCTTCCTGGAATAGCCACTGGATATTGGTGCTCCTTAAAATTGACCATTTTTCTACAGACTTATACTGTTAACAAACTGGGTTACCATCAGATCAGCATCAGAAATGCCAGGGATGTGGTCAAGGACCTAACAGAAAAGATCACTGAAATCAAAGAATTTACTCTCTAGATCAACTCTTCTTTCTTCTCTACCACTGTCTCGTCCATTTCCATTTTCCCTAGTACTAGTGCACCAGTATTTAAGTAATACCAGGAATCTAGTAATATTATGAAACCTGGAGCTCTAAGTTCACATTGCCTGTATTTGCCCATATATGCCACCAGATGTCAGAGGTGTGCAGAAAGGGGCAGGAGCTTTCACGTCATTAAAAACATTATAAAACAATTGTCTGTTGGGTGCTGTTTTCTGTTCTTTATTTTAAACTGCTTTATTTAAACACTGTGGTTATGTAATACAGTTGTTTTTTTTTTAAGAAAGTTGTTCACGATTGAGATTCAGTCATAACAATGTGCAGAACCCTTCACCAATACACCATTCTCATCCACCATTGCCCCCAGTTTCCCTAAAAGGAAAAACCAGTTTCCTTTTAGACACTGATTTGCAATATTTTTACTGGAGTGGTACCATGAATATCACTTTAATTTTTTAGCACCCAGTTTTTCTTTTTTATATTTTTAATAATTACTTTTTTTTTTATTTAAGCGCTGTGATTACAAAGTTGTTCATGTTCCAAATGAATTTCAAAACTGCCTGGTCCACTTCTTTGAAGAATTCCATGGGTATCTTTGGAGGGATCGCATTAAATCTGTACAATGCTTTGGGGAATATTATCATTTTAATGATGTTAATCCTGCCAATTCATGAGCAGGGTATGTGCTTCCATTTCCGCGTGTCCTGTCTTATTTCTTGGAGCAGAGTTTTATAGTTCTTTGTATAGGTCCTTCATATATTTAGTCAAGTTGATTCCAAGATATTTGAGTTTGTGTGGCACTATTGTGAATGGAGTTGTTTTCATAATGTCCATTTCTTCTTAATTACTATTGGTGTATAGAAAGGCCAATGATTTTTGTGTGTTAATTTTGTAGCCTGCCTCATTGCTACATGAGTCTATTGTTTCTAGAAGCTTTGTGGTAGAGACTTTAGGGTTTTCTAAGTAGAGTATCATGTCATCTGCAAACAGCAAGAGCTTGACTTCTTCCTTTCCTGTCTGGATTCCCTTGATATCTTTTTCTTGCCTAATCGCTATAGCAAGTACTTCCAGTGCTATGTTGAATAGGAGTGGTGAGAGAGGACAGCCTTGTCTTGTGCCAGAATTTAGAGGAAAGGCTTTTAGTTTTTCTCCATTAAGGACAATATTTGCCTCTGGCTTGTGGTAGATGGCCTTAACTATATTGAGAAAGGTTCCTTCTATTCCCATATTGCTGAGAGTTTTGATCAAGAATGGGTGTTGAACCTTATCAAATGCTTTCTCTGCATCTATTGATATGATCATGTGATTTTTATTTTTCTTGTTGTTGATGTTGTGTATTACGTTGATAGATTTACAGATATTAAACCAGCCTTGCATTCCTGGGATGAAAACTGCTTGATCATAGTGGATGATCTTTTTAATGAGGCATTGAATCCTATTTGCCAGGATTTTGTTGAGGATCTTTGCATCTGTATTCATCAGTGATATTGGTCTGTAATTTTCTTTTTTGGTAGCATCTCTGTCTGGTTTATGTATCAGAGTGATGTTGGCTTCATAAAAGGTATTTGGAAGTGTTTCTGTTTCTTCGATTTCATGGAAGAGTCTTGGGAAAAATAATATGGGAGGAATTACTTTCCAAACTTTAAGCTGTACTACAAAGCAATAGTTATCAAAACAGCATGGTATTGGAATAAAAACAGGCCCTCAGATCAGTGGAATTGGCTTGAGTACTCAGGGAATGTTCCTCAGACATACAATCACCTAATTTTTGATAAAGGAGCAAGAAATCCTAAATGGAGCAAAGAAAGCCTCTTCAACAGGTGGTGTTGGCACTTGCAAAAAATTGAACTTAGACCCCCAGTTAACATCATGTACGAAGGTAAAATCCAAATGGATGAAAGACCTCGATATCAGACCCGAAACCATAAGATATATAGAACAACACATAGGTAAAACACTCCAGGACATTGAGACTACAGGCAGATTCAAGGAGGAAACTGTACTCTCCAAGCAAATAGAAGCAGAGATTAACAGATGGGAATATATTAAGCTGAGAAGCTTCTGCACCTCAAAAGAAATAGTGCCCAGCATACAAGATCCCTCCACTGAGTGGGAGAAACTATTCACCCAATATTCATCAGATAAGGGGCTAATCTCTAAAATATACAAGGCACTGACAGAACTTTACCAAAAAAAAAAAATCTAATCCCATCAAAAAATGGGGAGAAGAAATGGACAGAAACTTTGACAAAGAAGAAATACAAATGGCCAAAAGACACATGAAAAAATGCTGCACATCACTAATCATCAGGGAGATGCAAATCAAAACAACTATGAGGTACCACCTCACACCCCAGAGATTGGCACACATCACAAAGAATGAGAAACAAGCAGTGTTGGTGGGGAGTGGAGAGAAAGGAACTCTTATCTACTGCTGGTGGGAATGCCGTGTAGTTCAACCTTTATGGAAAGCGATATGGAGATTCCTCCAAAAATTGGAAATCGAGCTCCCATATGACCCAGCTATACCACTCCTAGGAATATACCCTAGGAACACAAAAATACAATATAAAAATCCCTTCCTTACGCCTATATTCATTGCAGCACTATTTACCATAGCAAGACTCTGGAAACAGCCAAGATACCCTTCAACAGATGAACGGCTAAAGAAACTGTGGTACATATACACAATGAAATATTATGCAGCTGTCAGGAGAGATGAAGTCATGAAATTTTCCTATACATGGATGTACATGGAATTTATTATGCTGAGTGAAATAAGTCAGAGAGAGAGAAAGACGCAGAATGGCCTCACTCATCTATGGGTTTTAATATAAATGAAAAACATTCTTTTTTTTTGTTTGTTTGTTTTGTTTTCTTGGGTCACACCCGGCAGTGCTCAGGGGTTACTCCTGGCTCCATGCTCAGAAATTGCTCCTGGCAGGCACGGGGGACCATTTGGGGCACCAGGATTTGAACCGATGACCTTTTGCATGAAAGGCAAACGCCTTACCTCCATGCTATCTCCCGGGCCCCGAAAAACATTCTTGCAATAATAATTTTCAGACACAAAAGAGAAAAGAGCTGGAAGTTACAGCTCACCTCATGAAGCTCACCACAAACAGGGTTTGTGTTAGAGTTTAGTTAGAGTTTAGTTAGAGAAATAACTATATTTTAAACTATCCTAATAATGAGAATTTACGAGGGGAAATAGAAAGCCTGTGTAGAGTACAAGTGGGGTTTGGGTGGGGAGGAGGGAGATTTGGGACATTGGTGATGGGGATGTTGCACTGGTGATGGGTGGTGTTCTTTACATGACTGAAACCCAAACACAATCATATATGTAGTCAAGTTGTTTAAATAAAAAATAATATAAAAAACCAAAGTTGTTCATGATTGAATTTCAGCCATACAATTTATACCACTCTTCACCAATGCACATTTCCCACCACCAATGTGCCCAATTTTCCTCTGACCCTCCCCGTTCCCTGCCTCATAGCACACATTTTACTTTTCTCTTTCTCTTTCACTTTATCCCTTTTTGGGCACTGTGGTTTGCACTATTGTTATGAAGGAATATATGTAACCTATATCACTTTATCTTCTTTTAGCACCCACTTTTGTCCAGAGTGGTAAGTTCCAACTATCATTGTCATATCGGCCCCTTCTCTAACCTAACTGCTCTGCTATTGTGTGAAGTTTCCTACCTAGGATTGATTCTCCTAGTCCTCATCTCTATTGTTTCTGGATATGATTACCGTACTATCATTTTTTAATTTATCCCATAAATGAATGAGATTATTCTTTGTCTATCCTTCTCCCTCTGACTCATTTCATTCAGAATAAAACTCTTCATATTCATCCATGATGAGCATGACTTCATTTTTCCTAACAGCTATATAGTTTTCCATTGTGTAAATGTACCACATTTTCTTTATCCTCTCATGTGTTCTCAGGCATTTGAGTTCTTTCCAGATTCTGGCTATTGTGAATAATGCCCCAGTAAACATAGGAATGCAAAGGGCTTTTTTGCATTGTGTTTTGGTGCTAGCTGCTTTTTGAATTATATTGGTTATGTAATTTAATACTCACAGAAGTAACCATTCTCATTTTGTAGACCATAAAACTGGTGGACAGGGCCAGAGATAGAGATGTAGTATAATGAGTAAGGTGTGGTTCTGGGGAACTGTGAAATTTGCAAACATCTCTAAATCCAGGAAGACAACTAGTCAACTTCAGGAAAAAGCAGAGCAAGGGAACTGAGGATCAGGAGTTTTCCCCTTCTATATGGCAAACCACCCAGTATGCTCCTCTATAAGCTCTAAACACAGCCAGGTATACAAATAAAGGAAGGAGAGAGAGTGGAAAAACTAGTGCCTAAATGATAGAGCAATTTCAGTGTGTGGATTGAGCCAGGATGCAGAAGCTAAGGGAAAGGCAGTGTTGTTCCTGAGAGTAGTGAAATATAACCAAGGAGAGCTGCAGTTTCTCTGGTGAAAGGATGTTTATCCTGACTACCCTTTACTGCTACTAACCCATCCCAAATAGCATCCCCCAATAGGGACTTGGCAAATTATTCTATTCATGTAGAGAACCAAAAAATGCTGCCCTTAAGAGCCATGAAGGCCACTGCATAAGTGTTCCTCAGGTAGATGATGGGAGCCCAACAGTGGAATTGGACCATCTATATACTCCTGGATGTGAAGAGCAGCTGTGACTATTACTGACATGGGTTGGGCAGCCAGGTTACCATCAGGTCTTCAATGAGCCAGCATCAGCCTCCACGGAGAAACTTCACATCCCATGCTCAAGTCCCAGTCCTTTCCTAAGAAGATCCAAGGGTCTTGCTTGAAAAGTCCAAGTGAGGCAGGCATGAAGGTTGTTGAGAGTCTGTGCAAGATGGTTGCTTGCATACATTTTCAGCAGTTTCACTTTCAGCTTTTGCTGATGATCAGCTGCATCCCAGAATTTTAGTTCTGGGAACATGGGCTGCAGCAAGTTCAGGACCTCTCCCTGACCTAAACGTCCATACACCTTTTACTCATGGTGTGGGGAAGAATGGGGCAGACGTGCCCAACAGGGTGTAGTGGGGTGCACCGTGGAGACTGTGGGAAAACTTCCCCAAGTAGAAAGGACTGCGTTCAAACTCCCTCCCTGTCTGCCCTTCCCAGAGCTCAGTGGGTGCTAGAAGCAGACTGGAGTCCCCAGAAGTGGCTGGACATGTGGCCTCATACATACATGAAGTCTCCTGCTTAGTTTTCTGCCTCATAGCTAATCCAGATGCAGCCCAGCAGGAGAGACATTTCCTCTGGGTCATTAACCAGCCCATAAAGCTTGGCTTGACTGTCTTCTTCCAGCTGGCCAGTCATCCCCAGGAAAGTTTGATCCTCGAATTACGGATGGAGACAATGAAGTCAGAAAAGTTTACTGATACCATGGACCTGAAACTGGGTATTTACACCACTGTCATGGGCCAGAGAGGTCAAAGAGAGTGTCTGTGACATAAACAGATGCAAAGGCTGGGCCCCAGAATTGGATGCATTCAATTATGTTTCCTCTATAACCCTCCCCAGCATGCCTGAATCTGGAAGAGATGGGGAAAGAAACTGAAATCCCCCACCCGTTCTTGGGACCCCTGATTTATTGAAGGGACACAAGCAAGTTCTGGATAGTTTTGCTCACTTTCCTGGAGTCAGTTTGATGGACTGGTTCATTAGTTTGGGGCTACGCACAGTGGAACACAGGGTTTACTCCTGGTTCTGAACTCAGAAATCATTCCTGGTTGGGCTCAGGGGGCCCTTTGAAGTCCCAAAGATAGGACCCAGGTCAGTTATGTACAACACAAGTAATTTGCCCCCAGATTATCCCTTTAATAGGCCCTAATTTGCCTCAGGAGTAATTGAAAGTGGAGATTCCCTGGACCCTGATTTCCACTTGAGGGATCTTGCCTGTGCTGGACAATAATACACAGCCTAGGTCCTTGGCTCCAAGCCAATTCCTGGAGAGTGAGGAGCAGGCTGGTGGGGGAGACTGTGGGAAGCATGAGCCAGGAGACACACATAAGGGGGCAGAGCTGGGTGTTGGGCTTTGTAGAGAAGGGAGGCCAGGAGAGATAAGGCAGCAGGGAGTGATGTGATCAAACAGTATTTGTGAAAGATGATTTGCAGGAGCTGGGCAGTGGGGTGGGGGAGACAAAAGACTAGGGGAGTCTTTTGAAGGTGCAGATGGAGGTCCAGCCAGCAGGCAGTCATGGGGACAGACGATTTTGACAATTCTGTGAGTTGAGAAACAAAACATCTTTACAGTTGTGCTGAGTTCTTTGCAGAACTCACCAGTTCTGGAATAAATATTTGCCTTCCTCTCCTTGGGTTCCACCTTGATGCTGCCAGTTTACTTTCTCATGGGCTACTGTCTTCTTTGCTGTTTTTCCTACATCCTGTGTTTGTTTTTGCATATTTTTTGCTGTGGTTTGGTCTGTGTGCTCTGAGCCCAAAACTGTGGCAAGGCATTACCTGCATCAGATCGGGTCTGAAAGGAAAAATACCACAAGACTGTAAACCACTGCAGTGTTTTGGCGTGAGCAACAGCCTCCACTGCAGCCCTAGCGGCCTGTCAAATGGCATGGTGGTGTGCCTGTGCATGTGTGGGTTGTTCTGTGCTGTCTTGGAAATGCCACCTCAAACATCACTTTTCCTAATCTCAGTTTACAGGACAAAATGGTGCTTACTTTATATTTCTATTTATTTTGGAGAAAGTTCATAGGGAAGAAGAAATTCCCTTGGCATCATTTCTAGCAGAGAAAACTATAAGCTGGCTGTGTGTGGTGGAAATGTGTGGTGTTATCCTGTGTCCAGTTTAGATGCTGCAGAAATGAGGCTGAGCTGGAAGCCAGGCCCAGAGGTGAAAGAACACTTGGGTCAGTCAGGACTGGGTGCTCGGGTGAGAAAGCACAAGTGGAGTTCTGGGTTCCTTTCACCTATAAGGTGCTGCTGCCAGTGGGTGATGCTAGATTTCTTATCTATCCCCATCCCATGCTAAAGGGCAATAGCAGTCTCTGAGCACATTCCTGACACTAGGCACAGTTGAGTTGGCAGGCATGAAGGGGCTCCAGGAGACTTAGGATCTCTGCTGCTGACTCCTGACACCCCCACCCCACCCCCAGGTTGTCTTCCCTGAGTAGGCCTGAAGTGCCCCAGCATTCAGGGCTGTTTGGAGAACTATGAGCAGTGAAGACCATGGTCCAGCATGGAATCATCCCATATTCAATGTAGCTCTCAAAACAACATTTGGAACATTCTATTCTCATCCATTCATGGCCCAGGTGACAATGAAGGCACCACTGCCTGCACTGGGCTTCCAGGAAAGGGAATTTTAAAAGAGTGAGAAAGAACTCTTTGTTCCCTCAAGAGTTTTAGATATCCTGGGAAATTTTCTATAAGTTGCTGAGACTATGTCTTCTTGTTGCCAGACTATTCTAAGGAACCAGGAAGGGGGTGTGGTGGGGGGAATGTGAGCCCAGCTGTGAGCATTACTGGGCCTAGGATCCATATGTTTGGCTTCGTTTGTCCTCTTGGCATCCTAGCCTGGTGGGTGGGAGATTGGGGGGAGCATTGCAGGAGTGGCCACCCTGGACATCTTCCAGACAGCTGCTTTGAGAAGTGAAGAACAGCTCAGGGTAGGGGAGAGATGTACTTTCGTGCTTGGGGAGCCCCAAGCTAGGGGAGGGGACCTCACTGGGGCTGAGCTATGGCACCAAGTGTCACTGCGTACAATGAATTCCATCTGTAAGTTTCTGGCAGTAGTGATACCACCCACTTCCCTTGCAATTTTGGCAACACTCATCCCCTTTCAGCTCCTCATTGAATCCACAACTTCACTGGGCTCAGTGACTGCCTGATCTGAGAGACCTGCACGACTGACTTCAAACTTTTGTTCACTGTTGACTGTGAGTCCTTTTGGTGCTGGGGACTTCTGAGTTAGGCAA
>PVKC010036261.1:0-13265 GCA_004027635.1 Crocidura indochinensis
AAAAAAAAAAAAAAAAAAAAAAAAAAAAAAAAAAAAAAAAAAAAGCACCTGTCTTGCAAGTATGAAATTACAGGTTCACTCCTCTGAGCTGCTTATATGCTCTGAGTATATTCCTGTGGCTCCTATCTGGGTGGGTGGCAAGTGACATTTGGTTAGGAAGGTGTAGCCAATTGTGTGGGAACCTGGTGAGGGTGTGAGAGACAGCAAGGTAGGGTGATTGCCATGTATGGGGATGACCTTTGTTCTATCCCTGGCATTGTGTATGGTGCCTCCTAAGAACAGCCAGATGTGGGCACATTAAAAAAAAAAAGGGGGGGGGAGGGGCCTGGGAGATTTCATGGAGGTAAAGTGTTTGCCTTTCATGCAAAAGGTCATCGGTTTGAATCCCGGTGCCCCATATGGTCCCCCGTGCCTGCCAGGAGCAATTTCTGAGCATGGAACCAGGAGTAACCTCTGAGCACTGCCGGGTGTGACCCAAAAACCAAAAAAAAAAAAAAAAAAACAAACCATGAACCCTTGGGATCAGAGCAATAGAGCAGCAGTTGGGCATTTGCCTTGCACATGACTGACCCAGGATAGACTTCCAAGCCTGGAGTGATTTTTGAGCACATAGCCAGGACTAACCCTTGAGAATTATTAGGTGTGGCCCCAAAACTAAAAACCAAAAAAACAAAAAGCATGAGCCCTGGTGGAAGCCCTGCAGCCAAGTTTGTGTGTGAGCTGAGGTCAGCACAACTGCCCCTGGGAAGGGTGGGGACAGAGGTGCAGGTCTCTGTGCTAGGGAAAGCCATGATTGTCAGGGTGACTCGTGGATCTTGTGGGGTGCCATCACTCATTCTGCCCAGAAGATGTCTCTTTTTTTATTTTTATCTGTGCTTGTGCTTTTAGTTGTTTTCTGGGTCGGTGTTAGGGGCTGCTTTAGACCTTTATGGTTCCCCTGGACCCCTCATTACAGAGGCCCTTCAAAGAGGCCCTGCATTTCAGGCTTGCTCTGAGCCCATGACCTGACACAGACTTGGTCTGCTGCTGACTGCTGTCAGCGGACTAGGACCATGACTCTGGCCTCATGACTGGCTAAACTGGAATGCAGACTGGCCACTACCATCCCAGGTCAGTCCCGCCTTCTACTTTCTCTGCCACACTGTGGAATCAGATCAGAAGATCTTGCTTGTTGCAATATAGGTGAGAGAAGGGAGTGGAGCAAAGGCAGCAACAGGTCCGTGTTCCCTCTGCATTGTTGCTTCCCTCGTCCAGGGCAGAGGTGGGGAATGCTTGTTGCGCTCTTGGTCTTTTTCAGTTCAGGGCAGGGCACACCCAGCAGTGCTTGGGGACTACCAGGGCTACACCCAACTGCTGGGGGTCTCACCCAGGGCCTGGCACAGGAAAGGTGTTTGTGCTCTACCATGTGAGTCGGACCCAGCCAGTGTTTCCTTAGCCTGGCTAGCGGTGATAGTGGTCCAGATGCACTGGTGCTGGGGCTTGCTGGAGTTGCACATTTCCTAGTTGAGGTATGAGCACATGCACCTAGTCAGACTGCACACTTGCGTCCCCCAGATCCAGTAGTGAAGGGGCTCCAAATCTGCATCCTACTTGACTAGTGCTCTACTTTGAACCTGTCCCCTGTTTATCCTGGTGGCGCTGAATCCACATTGCAGAGCTTGTTGGTCTTTCTTTGTGACCCCTTAACTTTAAGTACATCTCACCCTACACTCTAACACCTCCCTGTTTCCCAGCCGTAGCACTGACATGATCTACCCACGCTTCACGTTCTGCAGTCTGATGTTTTCTCTCTCTCCTTTTCATGATATTTAGAAGTAAAATAGTAACAGTCATAACTGCCAGGCCCAAGCTACTGAGCTGCGTTTAGTTCTCACAGTGAATGACACTGTAGCCTCTGAAGGTGGCATCTACCCTCTACGGTGTCCTCATTGCCACAGTGCCTGGCCCTTGGCCCAGACCATGTGTTCCCCCCCCATTCTCCTCAGGGGGTATTTCTCCCCACTGCCCTTGGCCCCACGGAAGTGGCTGCTCCCCGGTAGACACTGAGCTTGGGGCTGAGACCCTGAGGAATGACTGGTGGATGGACGTGAAAGTTCCATTTTTTCTCCCCTCTGCAGAGGCCACCGGGCCATCCCATGTAATCTCTTCCTTGCGTCTCTCGTCCCCGCACCTCCTCTAGTTCCTGGCACAGCTGAAGATCATGGACTACAGCCTGCTGGTGGGCATCCACGATGTGGACCGGGCCGAGCAGGAGGAGATGGAAGTGGAGGAGCGGGCGGAGGAGGAGGAGAGTGAGAATGACGGCATGGGTGGGAACCCGCTCTGCTCCTACGGCACTCCGCCGGACAGCCCGGGAAACCTCCTCAGCTTCCCACGTTTCTTCGGGCCTGGGGAATTCGACCCTTCTGTCGACGTCTACGCCATGAAAAGCCATGAAAGTAAGCTGGGACCCAGGCCCACCTCCCCACTGCAGGCCCCAGCAGGTCCTTGGACCTCTGCTTCATCCAGGTTCCAACATTGGTCAGTACTAGTAACCATCTTCACTGGCAGGCCGCCTCTGCAGGAGAAAGGGCTCCACCATCATGCACTTTGCATGTGTGAAGCTCTGGGTCAGGTCCCTGGCAGCATAAAACAAACAAGCACCTCATGTGTGCATGGTCCTTGGGACACGGAACTGACAAAACTCCCCGAACACCCTCTTGTCGACTCTGGCTGGGGCTGCTTTGTTCTTTTTTTAAGTTTTTTTTATTTTGTTTTGGGGCCACACCTGGCAGTGCTCATAGCTTCCTCATTGGCTCTGCAGTGAGGAATATACTACCAGCAGTGATTGTGGGACTATATGGGATGAAGTCACCAGTGTACAAGGCAAAGCCTCTCTGCTGTTCTAGCGCTCTGGCAGTTTCTGAGGAGTCCATTAGCCCCCTCCACCCACCCATCCTCCTCCAAAGGGATAGGGATGGGGGCTCTTCTCTGAAGGGTGCTGTCTCCGTGGCTTTCTGCTCTTCACCCTGCCACCTCTTTTCCCTCCCTGCTCCTCCCAGAAGCCCCCAAGAAGGAGGTCTACTTCATGGCCATCATTGACATCCTCACGCTCTATGATGCGAAGAAGAAAGCCGCTCATGCAGCTAAGACAGTGAAGCATGGGGTGAGTGCTCCTGGGGCCTGCCTGTCAACCCCTGTCCAGAGTAGGACCTGCAGTGTGCCATCCTCCTGCCGCCAGTCTGGTGTGACAGGCTTAGTCCCTCAGGGCTCATTGTCCCCATAAGCTGCAGAGTAGGTGGTACCACTTGTGACTTTGCTCTGGTGACCACACTGTTCCCCAAATAGCTGGAGTTTCCCAGTACCTCCCTCAATCCAAGAGCCACCCAGACTCCCCAGGGCAGAGTCCTGCCTTCCTGAGTATTGCCCTAGGGTGGTGAACTACTTATCATTGGAGCCAGAGTGATTAATTCTGAGACTTGGGAAGCACTTCTGTGGGGGGCTGCCAGAGTGGGGAGTTTCAGTCCAAATACTGAGTGGGGGTGTCTCTGTGTCTTTCAGGCTGGGGCTGAGATCTCGACTGTGAACCCTGAGCAGTACTCCAAACGCTTCAACGAGTTTATGTCCAACATCCTGACGTAGTTACCTTAGCCTTCAGCCAGAGCCAGAGACCCGGATGTGGAGTCAGGGACTGAGGAGGGAGAGGGTGTCCTGGGGCTCAACGGGGCGGGGAGGGCTGACACAAGTGTCCCCCGTGCTAACAGGGTGTGGCCTCGACTTCTGCTTTTCCCCAGACTTTGCTCCCCATTTGACCCAGGTTCAAAAGGGGTTTTCCTTTATTACCTTGTAACCTTCTACAATCCCTTGGGGCTGGAGATGATTTTGTGGGTTTATCGGGTTTTGTTTCTGAAATCTCATTGCTCCAGGTTTGCTATTTATAATGATGTATGTCATCACCTTCTCCACCTCCCATCCCCAACCTGCTGTCAGCTCCTCAATTAAAGAGGCACCCCAGGGACCCAGCTTAGGGTCCTCTCAGAACAAAGCGCTGATGCCAGTGAGGAGACAGAGGCCTCAGCCTGTGGTCTGGTCTTGGGACTGGCCTTTCAGCGGCAAGAGAGGCCCCCGTGCGTCCCCCTCCTGCCTCAGAGCCAGTGAACCATTGGGGGCCAGAGTCTCCCTCCTTGCGCTTCTCTCCCAAAGGATCACTCCAGACCAGCGCGCATCTTAGAGCGGTGTGAGCTCAGAGGTGAGAGACCTCATCCTCAAGGGATGGTGGGGATAGCCCTGGAGCATCCAGATAGCCGCTTCTCAGAGAACCCCGTGATGGGCTTCAAGCTGCGGCCTGTTCCTCCATACAAGCCTGCTTTCCCTGGTGACCAAGAAACCAAAGGCCCTGGCTGGAACAGGACTGAGGAATTAACAGCTGCTTCCCCTTGGAAAGCCCCAGAAAGTGGAGTTTCTTGTGCCTCCATTTACTTCTGACCTTCTCTTGGACACCTTCACTGGTTGATGAGCTTTTTGTGGGGGCAGATCTCCACAACTTGGGGTGCTCCTTGCAGAGATACCTCTTGAAGCCCAGGGCTCCGTGTAAACACTCCTGCTCCCCGTGCCTGTGGACACTTATCCAAATGGTTGTGGGCGGCAGGGAGCAGTGCTCCTGCCCCTCATCTGGCATCACCTGTCAGTTTGGAAGCTCCAAGTGCCATTCTGCCTGGCTGCAGCCTCAGGCTCCAAGTTCTGAGCAGATGTGCGCTCCCCCCCCCCCCCATGCACTCCCACAGGAGGGTCCTCTGGAGCTTTCTCCACCCCTCTCTGAGCCTACCCCCACACCTCAGATTTGAGAGCAGTCTGGTCTGGCTCAGAGGAAACACTCTTACTCCACCTAGGGGGAGGTACATGCCTGCACCTTCTCACCCCTCTCCAGGCACGGGGGCAGACATGCTAAAACTTGTAGAAGGACATGTGTGGAACCTGAGTGAACGGATTGCTTTCCTGTGTCTCCCACCAAGTCTGGCCAAATTTAACTCCTGGAGCGGGAGTCCACCGCATCTCTGTCTTACCTGTGACCTCCAGTGGGAGGAATGGAGGATGTTCCTGGGCTCTACTGGGGCTCTCTGCCCCCTTTCTGGAAGAGGCAGAGGACATGTTCCGTGCTCAGGAAGGGGTCGCCAGAGTCTGAATGACAGTAGCAAGACCACCAAGCAAACCGGGAAAGATTTTAGGCCTTGGTGGTGCCCAACGGGAACAGGTGTGACTTCGGGAGGGAGTCGTCAGACGCTTGGACTGTTTCCCCACCTCGTAATCAAGAATGGACATTTGGATCTGCCCGAGCTGGGCTCTCCGGTCTCCTGCATTGGGTCTGTAGATCATGCTGCCATATTGTACGAAACAGAACCATCAGTGATGTGGTTAGAGGAACTGTTGACTCTCTGACTTCTTTAACATTGTTTTTGTTTCCGTGGTTGGCTGGTTTTAGTATATTGTTTACATTCTGTGAGGTAGCATTCTGTCTCAAAACACTCTTTTTTTCCCTGACAGTATTGTTGTTTGGGCCTGGACATTGAGCTGTGATTTGGTGGGTTCAGTTTTTTTTTTTAAGGTCATTTCTTCAAGCCCTTGGGTTTGACCCGCTACTTCCTTAAGCATTCTAATGTTTAAAGGCTATTTATCTTGGTTTGTACAAGTTTTCTCTCTTTTGTAATGGTGAAGATGCTATATTGGGTTTGCAGTCAGAGTGTAGAGAAAGTGAGCTCGCCTCTTTGTCCCCCTCCTTTTCTTCCCTCCACCTAGGAGGGGAAGGGACAACCCTCAGCCTCACTCCATGGAGCCAAGAAGTTAAATGTCACCCTGGAATCATTCAAGGTCTCCTAAAAACAAAGCTGTAGGAATAGAAAATGGCTAGGCAGGGAGAGCGGAGGCCAAGGTCTGGATACTTCTGCCCCGTCCTTGTCCCCCACCTCCAAAAGCCTGTGGCCAGAAAACTGTCACAGGCTGAGCCAAATCAAGGCCCTGCAGACTCCACTGAAACCACTAGATGAACCACTGAGTCAGTCTTTTCTCTCCTTCCCTGCCTTTCCAGGGGCCCCCAGGGCCAGGAGCGCCTTCTCTCCTTCTCTAGCTCAGGGGTTATGGCCTGTGGCATGTGCCATGATTGCCCCTAGGGTTGTTCTCAGTGGCACTAAGTTTCCACCACAGGCAGCTTTTCTCACCCCTCGCCTACTTCTCATTTTCTCTGGCCTGTGCTTTAGGCCTCACAAGGTGTCCTGACAGTGCTCAGGGGCTGTCCCTCCTCACTCAACCCAGGACTTTTCTCAGTAGCTAGTCCCACCCGCACCCTCACTTAACTGTTTACCATTTCATGGTGGAAGAGGAAAAAAAGAGATTCCCAAGTCCAGGAACCTCATCTCTTTTTGGTGAGATTGGGGGGCGGGGGGTTTCAGCTTGAGCACAGGAATTAAAGGGAAAATATATATAGTTGTCCTGCAGTCTACCAGCCAGGGGCTTGTGCTGAGATCCTCTGGAGGCTGAGGAGGAAGCTTCTAGGAAATCTTCCCTTGTTCAAAGCCATGGTGTGAGGAGTTTGGGAACCTTAGGAAAAGGCCAGGCGCTGCTCCACACACCCCCAAGCATCAGGTCCAATCATTGCAATCAAAAAATGTGAATGAGTTGAGTCAACTTTTTCTCGAAGGGGGCAGGATAAACACCCCACCATTTGTGTGTGACTTCTTGATCTCCCACTGCAGTTTCCATTTTTTAAATAGGAATTTTCAACTCCCCGTGCTTGTCTATTGTCTGCTCGGACAGTTCGAGACCCTGTTCCTGTTTTAAATGCATGCGTGTTAAGATGACTCTCAACCCAAGGAAAAGAATAAAACTCAAAAGGCTTTGTGTACACATCTGCTTCATATGAGTCCTTTGAAGATTTCCCCAACCCCACAATGAGGGTTGAGATCAGTTTTTCTTGCTACCTGCATTACAGTCCTGAACAGCCAGTAAGCAGAGGGAAGAGTGGCCTTTGCTTCCCTCAAATCTGTAGAAGTGACAGACAGGTAGCACACCAGCACTTCTATGCTCCCTCAACAAGCTATGACCCATCATCTTTGTGCATCTCACATTTTCCTCTTGAGTTTGAAAAGTAGCACCAAGCCTGGCATTTTCCACACCCTTAGTTCAACACTTGGCTTCACAGAGTACTCTGAGCACTGATGGGTGCAGGCTAGCACTGCATGCTACAGAACAAAACCTCCAGGCCATACCACTGCCCATTTTTGGTTGGGGCCATATCCAGCAGTGCTCAGGGGTAACTCAGAGTGGGGCTCAGGGAGCTATATGGGGTGCCAGAACCTGGGTTGGCTGTGTACAAGCCAGTAATCACTGTATTTTTCTGGCCCCAAAAACTTGCTTTAGAAAAAGTCCTCCAGGTGATTCCTATTGGCGAAGGCTAAAGTACAAGGGTCAAAGATATGGCTTGGTGGTACAGCATTTGCCTTTATGCACAAGGCCCTGAGTTTCATTCTCAGCACCCACTGCCTAGTTTTCAGAGCAGCACCAGGAGAGACCTCAGAGACACCACCAGGCATGGCCACAGGTTGAGATGGATACTTATTGTCCAATACCTGGTTAATTATGGAGTGCTGAATGGAGGTGGATGATGGTGAGATGGAGGGTGAGGCCTTTCTCTTCCATTCCAGGCCACACCTGCAACTCTCTCCTGCTGTCAGGTATGAAGGTTCAGGGTAGCCACAAGGAAAAGACTGCAATCAGGTTTCAGGAGACATCAGCTTTATTCAGGGCCCTAGCCTTCTAGGCTACCCATTTAAGCAGCCTATTCCAGCTGCCCTGTCATCTTTATTCTTTTTTTTTAATTTTTATTTTTTGGGGGGGGGTCACACCCGGCAGCGCTCAGGGGTTACTCCTGGCTCCATGCTCAGAAATTGCTCCTGGCAGGCACGGGGGACCATATGGGGCACCGGGATTCGAACCGATGACCTTTTGCATGAAAGGCAAACGCCTTACCTCCATGCTATCTCCCGGGCCCCGCTGCCCTGTCATCTTAACATGTTTCTTCTACCTCCAATCTTGCCAGCTCTCCTCCTCTCTTGCTGACTCTCTCCCAAATCAATCCTCCAAATCCTCTTCCTGCCCCTAAAGTAATCCTCTTGATACCTCCCAAAGACCCCTCCCAGAAATGGGCAGGTCTTACCATCAGGTAAGGTTATGCAGGAGATGGGGGTGGGGTGACACTTATGACTAAAATTCTTTTTATTTTCTGGGTCACAACCGGCAGTGCTCAGGGGCTACTCCTGGCTCAACGCTCAGAAACTGCTCCTGGCAGGCTCGGGGGACCATATGGGATCCTGGGATTCGAACCACCGTACTTCTGCATGCAAGGCAAATGCCTTACCTCCATGCTATCTCTCCGGCCCGATGACTAAAATTCTAATTGAATAAGATTATAGGAAGGCCTTAGAATTGAATAAAATGAGGGTTTACATATTTGTTCCACTCCACTTATTCAGGTGGCCCTACTGCTACGCAACAGTAACAGATGTGCCTGAATATGCAGCGTGGAAACTAACAGAGGAGGGCTCAGGTGAGGGAGAACCACAGGGGGAGGCTGTGTACTCCCCCTGTGTACTCCCAGTGTACTAGTCAAAGGGTAGGGGAGATCAGAATGGTAAAATAATTCCAGAGGTTTGATCAACTCCTTTTTGTAGGGAGTAGAGGTTTGTTTTAGGTCATACCTGCAGTGTCCACTGGTTGCTCCTGCGTGCTTAGGGGCCATGTGCTAGGAACAAACTGAGGTCAGTCAGCAAGCACCTGACCCCCTGTACTCCTCTCCAGCCCATATTCAACTTTTCTTTTGGTTGTTGGGTCAACACCCAGCAGAGCTCAGGAGTTATTCCTGGCTCTGTGCTCAGAAATCACCCCTGGCAGGCTCCAGGGATTAAACGGGATGCCGGGAATCAAACCACCATCAGTCCTGGGTTGGCTGTGTGCAAGACAAACACCCTACTACTATAATATCTCTCTGGCCTGTCCTCAACTACTCTTTCTTTTTTTTCCCTCCTCAACTACTCTTATACAGGGCTCTAAACAAGGATGTCAACTACATTAAGTTACATTCTAGAAGGAACTCAATGGGCTGAATACATGCTTTGCAGTTAGGATGCTTAAATGTGATCTCCAGAGAGATAGCATGGAGGTAGGGCATTTGCCTTGCATTCAGGACAGTGGTTCAAATTCTGGCATCCCACATGGTCCCCTGAGCCTGCCAGGAGCGATCTTGAGCAAAGAGCCAGCAGTAACCTCTGAGCACTGCCAGCCGGGCGGTGGCGCTGGAGATAAGATGCCTACGCTAACCTAGGACGGACCACGGTTCGATCCCCCGGTTCCCCATATGGTCCCCCGTGCCTGCCAGGAGCGACTTCTGAGTGCATAGCCAGGAGTAACCCCTGAGCGTCACCGGGTGTGGCCCAAAAACCAAAAAAAAAAAATGTGATCTCCAATATTATATGGTTCTAGGTCACATGTTCTGTGACCCCCTGAACAAAGAGCTGGGAGTAGCCCCCAAGCATCTGAGTATGATTCAAAACCAAAAATAAATATACTGAAAAAAACTTAAGCCTGGGGCCAGAGAGATAGCATGGAGGTTAGGCGTTTGCCTTTCATGCAGAACATCGGTGGTTCAAATCCCGGTATCCCATATGGTCCCCTGTGCCTGCCAGGGGCGATTTCTAAGCATAGGGCCAGGAGTAACCCCTGAGCACTGACTGGTGAGACCCAAAAACCAACCAACCAAACCAAACAAAACAAAAAACTTAAGCCTGAGCACAGGGCCAAGAGTGATCCCTAAGCAACACTGGGTATGGCCCCCAAATAGAAAAAGGAAGCATAGTCCAGTGGATAAGGCATTTGCCTGTACATGCTGACCTGGGTTCAATCTCCGGCATCCCATATGGTCCCCTGAATGTATAAGTAATTTCTGAGCACAGAGTCAGCCAGGAGTAACCCCCTGAGCACTGCTAGGTGTGACCTTCAAAAAAAAAAAGCCTACAATTCACCTTCACAGCAAATGATAATGATTCCACGGGAGACGAACATTGATGATAAAATAAAGTAGTAGGAATGAAAGAAAGACTTTTATTAGAAAAAAACAAAAACAAACAAGGAAAAGTAGTCTCTGGGAAGAGAGGGCTAGTCCATCCGGGCCTTCAGTGTCCTGGTGGTGATTTTGTCCTTCTCACTGCAAAGAGAGAAAGTCACAAATGTCTCCACCCACCCAGTCTGTAGACAAGGGGCTGACCCCTTGGCCTCAGCCAATCTGGTCAGGCCTGCCTGTGGGAAGGAAGGAATGAATAGAGAGGAGCAGAACTGAGAAGGTACCATATAAAACCCCTCAAGGTCCTTCAGGCAGACAGTGAAGCCCTCCAAAATGGGCAGGATGACCCCACCAGGCCCAAAGGAAGGTGGTGTGCAGTCTTCAACCCAATGAACAGGGAAGAACAGTGAGCAGCTCTGTCTGGCCATAAACATTTGCACTGCTGCAAACAAGTGACCCAAACTAGAATGAAGCAGAATATAGGGCCATCAAGAGGGAAACAGAGGGTTAAAGGGGCTGCCTTACATGTGACTGACGGATCCCACCCCCAGCATTGCATATTTTTCCCTGAGCACAACCAAAGGTCACTCGTCACTCCTGAGTACAAAGCCAGGAATAGACCCTGAATCCCACTGGGCCCTAATTCCCTTGCTCGCTTAAACGCAAAGTTTTGTTGTTGTTGTTGTTGTTGTTGTTGTTGTTTAGAAAGGAAAGGAAAAAGGAATTTTGTGCTGACTGAAAAGAGGATTCAATCTTTGATCACCTGCAACCACCAGGAACAACCCCGAGCAGTGAGCTGGGAGTCAAAGTGGCTCCTAAACCAACCAATTATTCATTATCTCAGCCCCATTCGACTTTTCTTTTTTTTTTTGGTTTTCGGCCCACACCCGGTGACGCTCAGGGGTTACTCCTGGCTACGTGCTCAGAAGTCGCTCCTGGCTTGGGGGACCATATGGGACACCGGGGGATCGAACCACGGTCCGTCCAAGGCTAGCGCAGGCAAGGCAGGCACTTTACCTCCGGCGCCACAGCCCGGCCCCTCCCATTCGACTTTTCAAGGTGACTGAAGATAGTCTTCCTCAATAGAGCAACCCCAATGCTTCTCCTGGCCCAAGAGGAGGAGACACAGAAGGGGGAGGCACCTGAGGAGTTGGGAGCTGGCAGCTAGAAATTCCTGGGGCTCAAAAATAGCACAGCAGAGGGGCCAGAGCAATAGCACAGTGGTAGGGCAGTTGCCTTGCCCAATTCTGACCTGGAACGGACCTGGGTTCGATCCCCGGCATCCTGTATGGTCCCCTATGCCTTCCAGGAGTGATTTCTGAGCACAAAGCCAGGAGTAACCCCAAAACCAAACAAAAAGAATAGCATAGCAGTGAGTTTACAAGGGGGAGGAAGGAAGAAGGGAAAGAGAGAGAAAGAGAGAATGAGAGAAAGAGAATGAGAGAGCGAGAGAACGAGAGAGAGAATGAGAGAGCACGCTAAGGTTATAGGCATCATCAGTAGCAATATGTCCCTTCTGAGAGAAAGAGAAAGAGTGCTAAGGTTCTAGGCATCATTATCAGCAAAATGTCCCTTCTGGCCCCTTTGGAGGGCACTTCAGGAAGAAAAAGATTGTCTAGTGAAGAGGGAAGGGGACTCTGTTGAGGGGCCCCAACTGTTCCCTCAGAGCCAGGACTTAGTCTCTGTCCCACTACAGGCACCACGCCCCTCTCCCATGTAACCAGGGCACTGGGGGCAAGGGTCCCACTACAACTCTAGTGTGTCCCAGCTTACTCACATGATATGAACAATGACCCCCATGCCTGAGACAGCGTCACGGTCAACGGCGTTCAGCATGGCCTGTGAGATAGTCTCAAACAGGTGCTCTGGGTCCTGTCAGCAAAACAGAAATCAGCCTGGACCCCGAATGCTGTCTAAATCTTTGCCCCCTCTGTGCTCAGTTCAGTGCCCTCTGCTCTGGCAGCTCCAATTAGCAGTGTCCCATCCCTGAGTGCCCTCAGTAGGAAGTAGGGTAATAAAACTGAACAGATTCCAGGCTTCAAATCTCACCAATAACAGCCCATGGCGCAGCCTCCATCTCACCTCTGAAAGGCCAGAATAGCTCCATGTGCCCCATGGCCTGTTGGAGTCCCCACCCTTGTGACGAGTCCTACAGACACCTCAAAACTCAACCGCTCTACTTGGTCACTTCCCTCTGGCCTGCTCACTCCATCCTGTCTTGGAGCTCTTGATCCCAAGGCCCCAACATCTCCACCTCCCTCACTGCTGAGTTTGAACCCAGAATCTCTTTCAAGTGAGGTCACATCTCCACTATAGCCTACATCCCATCCACCCCCACTCAGTATTGCTCAGCCCCTCGTATAGGTGACACCATCAGCCTCTCCACTGCAGCTCCCAGGAGGCCCAAGGAACCAATAACAACAACTGGGCCTGGCATTCAAGGCATGTCCAAGCCTCAGGCCCATCTATGTCCATCATCACCCAATTTACAGCCATGGGCAAGTTCATGTGGGTGCTCATGACTGGTCTGGCCTCCGATCCTTTCCTTCTCCCTGCCAATCTGCTCTCTTATGGGCTTCACCAGTCTACAGGGAGCCACTGATGCTGACCTGGTGGTAGCCCATGATTTTCTCACAAGGTCCACTCTAAGGCAGCTTTGCTATGACCTCCCTCCACTTTCCTGCAATGGAAACCGAAGCTCAGAGTAGTTGATTTCTTCCACAGTCCATATGGCAGAGACCCTCTTCTATGCAAATGCCTCTGCCCCTGCACTGGGTGACCTCACTTGGCAGCCTGGCGACCTGATCCATCTGCAGTGAGGGCTGACTTGGTGCATAGCTGCTGTCTGACCTGGCTGGCCTAAGGGGTCTTGGGGGGACCTCTTCTTCCTGGGAACCAGACTGCAAACACTGAGGCCCCAGCACAGGGAGATTCAGGACACTGCCCAAGGCTCAGCAGCCAGAGCTTCTTTAGCCTTGAAGGGTGCAAACCAGTCGGGCCACCAACTCACCATGTCAGGTTCCCAGAGGGACTCACACATCCCATACATTTGTTCTGCGCAGGTGCCACTGACCACGAAGTCGTCAGTCACCATGGGGCAGCCAATGAGGTCTAGAGAGCAGATGAAGGGCTCAAAGGTCTTCGGGTCCAGCCCAGCAATGACTGGTTCAGTGTAGTAGGG
>PVKC010036262.1:0-13265 GCA_004027635.1 Crocidura indochinensis
GTCCTAAAAAAGAGAACCTATGAGGGAAATGGAGAGCCTGTCCAGAGTACAGGCGGGGGGTGGTTGGGGAGGAGGGAGATTTGGGACAATGGTGATGGGAACGTTGCACTGGTGATGGGCGGTGTTCTATACATGACTGAAACCCAAACACAACTATGTATGTAATCAAGGTGTTAAAATAAAAAAAAAAGAAAAAAAATTAATTAATTAATAAAATCAATTATTTATTGAAACCTTATAAAAAAATTAAGTATGCCTACAATGGGCAGAGTCCTTCTAGCTGTTCTCATCCTCAGTTTGAGAAAAGGGGAAAAGAAAAGGTGAAACACCACAATATTTTACAAAGACATATCAAATAAGACATCTAGTGAGCATTGCATTGCAGCGATAAAGATATGCACCACATAAGTGCCATGATCTTGAGATAAAAAACATGGCAATGCGCAAAAAAATCGAAGAGAAAAGAAGAAAGAAAAAGTATATATATAAGGAAAATAGTAGACTACTACTTCTATATCTCCACCAAAATAAGAAGGTCAACAAAAACTAGGTAAGAGAAAAATAAAGTAGTAATAGGATAAATAAATTAAAAAATATTATTTTGAGCTTCTTGTCTCACTCTCTTTTGTGGTTTTTGGGTTTAATAAGTGCAGAGGGCAATAAAATAATACTTAAGTAAAAAAGAGGGGGGATCAGCATTAGTTGTAAGTATATGTTTGAAATGAAGATTCATTTGAGCATTCCCTAGCCTTGGGTTCATATTTCCCCTTTTCCACAAGGCTCCAGGGACTAAAACATGCACTCCCACATGCAAAGCTCTAGAGCTTTGTAGCATTTCCTCAAGAGTGCTCTCTTCCCCGTCATAGCCATATGGAGAACAATGACTGAGTTTTTCTGTGAACTTCTAGAAAGCCTCATTTTCTTTGAAGAGCATTTCTTGGGCCGGGGAAGTAGTTGCTATGAAACTGGATTAGCTCTTGCGTGGGTCTTTGAATAGTAAATAGTTTTGTATACAAAACTAGATGCACAGCTTAGGTACAATAGTAATTCTTTATTTTTAAAGCTCTGAGCTTTATTATTTATTATTCTTAATATTTTTATATAAGCACCATGATTACAAGCATGATTGTAGTTGGGTTCCAGTCATAAACGGAACACCCCCTTCACCAGTGCAACCTTCCCACCACCAATTCCCCCCATCTTCCTCCTCTCTGACCCCTGCCTGTATTCTAAGTCCTGCTTCAATGTACGAATTTCTCTCTCATATCCACGTACACCATTTGTCCTGTCCTCTCATTTATTCTCTCTTCTCTAGTATAAAAACCGGGTACTGTGTCTCACTGCATTTAATTCAGTGTACAATTTAAATATGAGGTGTACAGCTGGAACCTGGAACCTGTGATCCCTGTGATCTGTGCTTCCTGCACTGTAGTCTGCCACTGGGCCTGCCTCTTAAGGTCCATAGCAATACCTCAGCCTTTTGTCTCTTTGATTTTTCTTTGTTCTCTGGCAACATGGCAACATGAAAACCTCTGCTTTACTGCTCTCTGCCTAAGAATAGGGGAGGGGGCCAAGAGAAAGTTACCCATCTTGTGCCCCCTTTTATAATCCTTCATACCCAGACATTTCCATAACCTATTTCATTGACCCCCCCTCTTTAGGGTGAAAGGTATAAAAAGATCAATTGACTTAAGTAGATCTTGGCACTCTTTTTTTTTTTTTTTTTTTTTTCCTTTGGTTTTTGGGTCACACCCAGCAGTGCTCAGGGGTTACTCCTGGCTCTATGCTCAGAAATTGCTCCTGGCAGGCACTGGGGACCATATGGGGCACCGGGATTCGAACCGATGACCTTTTGCATGAAAGGCAAACGCCTTACCTCCATGCTATCTCCCGGGCCCCAAGATCTTGGCACTCTTATCTACCTTCCACTTCCATTATAACAATAACAAAGAAATTAGGGTCTTGGCATCTCCTTGCTCCTTAACTGTTGCTGGATACTTCTGTGGATGCTTCTAGGTACTTCCAGATATACCTGGAGACCCTCACTAAAGTTATGTTAGTAATACCTGCTATGATAGAGCCAAAGCTCAGTCACTAGCATTGATCTAAAGGCCCTATCGGACAAGAATCAATCACTTCAAGTGTCATCTGAGTCTCTTGATTACAACTTGGGTTCCCCAATAAATAAATAAATAAATATTTAAAAGGGTAAATTTTTTACTCTTCTTTACTCTTTCTTTACTTTTTATTTGTTTGGGAGAGCCTGAGCAGTTCTACTTGAGGCTGAGATAGTAACTCTTTATTTAACTTCATTAATTAAAGTAATTAATTAACGCATTAATTTTCAGTTTTATGAGCTCTTAGTTATTTTTAATGTTTTAATTGATTGAGGTATTGTGATTTTCAATATTGTTAATTATGGTTTCATGTGCACTTAATTTGAACAACACATTCACCACCAGTGTACTCACCTCTCTTCCCAAAGTTACCTAGTGCTATTCCCTTTCAAAACCTCCCCCTTACCCAGACACTCTGTTCTTTGGATAAAGTTTCTCATTGTGTTTCCTTTGGCCCTTTGTTGCTACCTTGCTTTGTATCTTTAAGTCCCACATTTGTTCTATATCTACCGTTTTTCTTATGACTGACTTTACTCAGCATGATATCCTCTTGTTTCATCCATGTAGAGACTAATTGCATTTTTTTAACTTTCTTGAAGCTCCATAATATTTCAGTGTTTATATATGTATATATATGCACATATAATAATTTCTTGCATGTTCCATTTATCCATAGTTGGGTATTTGAGTTGTTTCCATATTTGGCTATTGTACTAAGCACCATGAAAACATATGAGTGCATATTTGTTTGGGGGTTTATTTAGTAGATGCCAATAAATAATATCACTAAATTATATGGAAGTTCTAATCTTATTTTATGAGTATATTCATATTATTTGCAAAACGATTGGTCCAAAAGACATTTCTACTATCAATTTAAAAGTTAAAATATCAATGAAAAAAACTGACCAAGGATTACATACCAGAAACCATCAAGGAACCAACGTGGAATAGGCCTGAAGCCTGGACACTGAATACCAGATCTGAAACTACCTTTTTTTTTTTTTTGAAACTACCTTTATATGTTAAATGAGTGATTGTAATTTTATAAATATTGGTAGTTTTTATTTTTCTGTTTTTTTGTTGTTTTTTTTGTTTTTTTGGGGTCACACCCAGCAGTGCTCAGGGGTTACTCCTGGCTCCATGCTCAGAAATTGCTCCTGGCAGGCACGGGGGACCATATGGGGTACTGGGATTCGAACCAATGACCTTTTGCATGAAAGGCAAACACCTTACCTCCATGCTATCTCCCGGGCCCCAAATATTGGTAGTTTTATTTGCTAATTTTAAACACAAATTTTAAGGAACCTCGTAGGAATTTAGCCACTTTCACAATAGTGTTGAGGTTGAGAGAAATGACAATAGAGAACTTCCTTGATCTAAAAAAAAGTTTTTGGCTTTCGGTTACATCCAGCTGTGTTCAGGGGTTACTCCTGATCCTTTTTTCAAGAATCATTCCTTGTGAACTCAAGGGACTCTATAGGATTGCTGGGAATTGTCAGCTATATGCAAGGCCAGTGCCCTACCCATTGTACTGTGTATGGATCTTGCCCCAGTCAGCAGGTAACTTTTGGTAAAAAAAAAAAAAAAGAGGTTTATAATGTTCCCAATTTTTCCTTGCTAGAATATTTCTTATTCCCCATGGCATTATTTATTTAAGGTGAATTTCTTTTTTTTTTTTCTTTTTGGGTCAAACACAGCAGCGCTCAGGGGATACTCCTGGCTCTACACTCAGAAATCGCTCCTGGCAGTCTTAGGGGACCATATGGGATGCCAGGATTCGAACCACTGACTTTCTGCATGCAAGGCAAATGCTTTACCTCTATGCTATCTCTCCGGCCTCTATTTAAGGTAAAATTTCATGATTTTTATCTACATTTGTAATTTCTTACATTTGTGACTTCAAGTCAGGAAGCAGACCTGGTAGAAATAAGATTATATTTATCAGCATAAAAATGCCCCCAATGTCTACCAGTGCACATACTGGAAAGAAGAAATTTGTGATGGCAATAACATTAATATTGAAGCCAAGTTTAAAATAATTATTAAATCAAACAATGGAAAAGCAAATAAATCTTTATTTTATCCTAAGAAAAGTGAGTAATTCCTTCCTAATCAAACATATTGCCTTTCTCCATTTACTTAATTTAAAACTTTGAATAGGTGATGAGAGCTCAAGAGATAGTATAAGGATTAAGGTGCTTATCTGGTATACACCTAATCCGGCTTGATATGCAGTACTGCATACAATTCCCCAAGCACTGTCAGAGTAAAAATTAGCTTTTGAAGGGGCTGAAATGATGGCACAGCAGGTAGGACATTTGCCTTGCAATTGGCCCATCCAGATTCAATCCCCATCATCCCATATATCCTTGGAGCCTTCCAAGAGTGGTTTCTGTGCACAGAGCCAGGAATAACCTCTGAGAGCCACTGGGTGTGGCCCAAAAATATAAAACTAAATTAAACAAACAAACAAAAAATCTATAAGAACTTCTAGAAGTGGTCCCAAATAAAAACAAAATGAAAAAAATTTTGAATAGAAAATACCATCAACAGTCTTGGGAAGCTCTATTTACCTTCCAGAAATTTCTCCACTTTCAGTCAAGGATTTAATGACAAACATTGACTAATTTGAGTAAAAAGATTGCTTTGCTTAAGGCCATCCAGGGTTTGATACCTGGCACAGCATATGGTCCTCTGAATCTTCCAAGAGTAATCCCTGTACACAGAGTCAGAATTAAGTCCTGAGCACTGTCAGGTGTGTCCCCCCAAAACAAAAACAAAAACAAAAAACAAACTGAAAAAGACTAGACCACACAAACCTTTTCAATACTTTCATCATGGTTTTCTATTCTTGTTTGTTTGTTTGTTTTTGGTTTGTAGGTCACACCTGACAATTATTCCTAGCTCTATACCCAGAAATTGATCGATCCTGGAAGGCACCCAGGGACAATATGGGATTCTGAGATTCAAACCACCATCCGTTTTGGATCAACTGCATGCAAGGCAAATGCCCACCGCTTTCCTATCTCTCTGGCTCCTTTTGATCATGTTTTAATTTTTTTATTTTAATTTTTAAGGTTCCCCTTGGGGTGAATTATGACTCAGGAACTATGATGATAGCTGTGCTCTCTTTGGATAAGAAGTGAGGAAGAGGAATTTTTTGAATAAAAATCAGAGAAGTTATGTGACTGGGAAAATGATCAATATTGTGAAATGAGACAGAAAGAGAAAGTTTGGATATCATCTATAATTTCTGAAAGAAAATTTTAGGTGAAGTGTTGAAATTAAGCTAAATTGCCTACATGGAATATGTAGTAAGGATGTGACAGTCTTCAGTCTCTTCTCACTGTCATCAAGGTACACCCCACACTGAAAACCTTTCCCTAAATCATTAACCTTTCAGCTGTATGGTGCTGACTAGCTCCTGTTTTTTATTTATTTATTTATTTATTTTTGCCCAACACAGAAAAATTATCTTTCAGATAATTTCCTTTGAGATGATTCCCTGCCCATCTGTGCAATTTCCATTGCCATGTAAGCCTGCCCACTTTGAAATTTGTACAAGCCACACCCTTGTACAAATAGCTATAATCATAATGAACTTTTTTATACTCCTTATATATTTTTAAAAAATTATGATTTAAAGTTTGTCACTGTATTTGCAAAAATTTGAGAGCCATTCATAAACTATCACTTGTCAGATTACTTTAATATGACTTACTTATAGTCAATATTTGGACATTATAAAACTCTCCAGTTAAGTAGATTTTATACAACTAATGGATCTGAAAAAGGAATTTGGGCCTTATTAACAGGGACATAAATAGAAAGAGAAGGAAATTCTCAAAATGAGAAAAAAAATCCTCCACCATTAATAATTCAATTAGGAACATTTAACCTTTGGAAATTTTCTTAAAGAGAATAAATCAAATTTAAATATTTATTTTCTATTATTGTTCATTATAGCTTAAAAACTATTATTGAGCTATTATGTATGTACTCCTTATTTTCCTTTTTTTTTAAATTAATTTTATTCCTGCGCTTTTGCCATTGTTGTTAAGTTGTGATGACAGTCACATGTCTGGCAGTCATTCAGTTCACTGAGATCCGGTGAATACACATTTAGTAAACACACAGTTCAGTTCTTAAAGTGTAAAAATCAATGACTTTTAGTAAAGACTCTAAAGTCACCACAATAATAATTTTAACATATTTTTATCATACAATTTTGTTCACTCACTAGTCACTCTTATTTGTCTCCTCCGTCATCATCTCCAGGCAACCATTTATTAAGAAATATTGAATTTTTGATACATTTACCTATTCTGGCCATTTCACATAAATGGGATCATAAGATTTAGCATAGTAAAAATGGTATAGAGGTTTATTTATTGGATGGAATGAAGTTTATCATTGCATATGTAGAGTTGTAGCTTATATAAGTACTTCATTCTTTTTTATGTCCTTATATTTTATAATATGATATATCACATTTAGTTAATTCATTCAACTGTTCACGAACATTTGAAGACTTTTCATTTTGGGGCTTTTATGAAGCATGCAGGTGCAAGTTGTTATTTTGATATGTGTTTTTATTTTTTATACAAGTAGAATTATTGAAAAATATGGCAACTCTAGCATTTTGAGTGGCTGCCAAACTCTTTTCAAAGTGACTGCCTTATTTTATATTCCCACCAGCAATATATAAGGGTTATAATTTCTTCACATCCTTACTAATACATGTTATCTGTCTTTTTGATTATAGCCTTTTCTGGTGGATATGAAGTGGTTTTTATTTGCATTTCCCTAATAAATTGTTTTGAGCATCTTTTTCATGTGCTTATTGGCCATTTGTGTATTTTCTTTAGAGAAATGTTTATATAAACTCTTTGCTCAGTTTTTGGGGCCCATTTTTTAAACCATGTTATTGCCTTTTTGTTATACAAATTTGAAAAAGTTCTTTATTCATTTTGAGTGTAAATTCTTTGTCAGCTTATTTTCAAATATTTCCTTCTAGTTTATATATTGTATTTCCATTTCCCTGACTGTGTTCAACTGAATATTATTAGATCTCAGAATGAAGATTTGTTCTGAATAATTCCTCAATACTGTTGTCTTTCAATGGTTTTTAAGGTTGTTTGTGAAAGTATAATGATTATACATACACATATTTATGACCATATATATGATGATATATATGACCATATATATAGAATGTTATTTTATAGTTAAAATTATTTATAATAAATTATAGCAGGAAAACCATAAAAACAGCAAATTAACAATGTAGATGAAAGACTCAAAATGTGGATTGTTGGTTTTTTTTTTTTTGCTTGTTTTTATACCTTATACTGAGTCCAATGTCTCAGTTCTATTCTTCCTCTTCCTGACTACAAGTTTTCTCTTTCTGATGTTAGAAATGACTGTACTTTTGATCACCTTTTGAATTAAAGAGCTAGTGGGTATAAATTAATAGTTAGAGAAGGAAATTAGAAAGAAAAGAAAGAAAAATACAATCAGTGCTAAGGGGAGGCTTCTGAAGATGTAAGATTATGTGATTATGTTCTACAAAAAAAATAGCAATTCTTGAAATACAGATTTTACATAGGCTGAAAAGAGGACTACTATTGGAACAATATCAAAGAAGACTGGGTAGGAATTGTACAATGATTGTGGAACATATAGAAACCTGGGGAGAAGCCTTTACCAAGTGGAATGAAATAAAATTATCAATTGATATCAATATTTATCCAGGAAAGAAGCTATAAGAAGTATTATTTTTAACCTTTTGAGGGCAGTTATATTTTGCTTTGGCATGCACTTACTTAAGATATCAATATTTTTTGAGTGCCTACCATAATTTTTGCATTCTTATGAGTGCTTCACTAACTTATAACATAGCATAAAACTCCTTTGTGTAAAGAGAGGCAGAAGGGAAGATTTTGGGGCTTTGTCTGGCAGAACTCAGAGGCTATATTTGGCTCTGTGCTCAAGAATGACCCTGGGTAGACCTTGGGTAGTGCTGAATATTTGAATTGGAGTTAGTGAGCTGTTCCAGAACCCTCGTGTTATCTCTGCCTCCAAAACACTCCTTAAGATGCTTATAATTTGGCTGAAAAATAGTCTAACAGTTATTAATAGAGATAATATTTACTAATGTTAAAATGTATAGGCATGGGGCCAGAGCAGTGGCTCAAGCGATACCTAGGACGGACAGCAATTTGATCCCTCAGTGTCCCATCTGGTCCCCAAGTCAGAAGCGATTTCTGACGTGCATAATCAGGAGTATTGCCCCAGAGCATCGCCGGGTGTGGTCCAAAAACCAAAAAGAAAAAAACAACAATATATAGGCTTTAACTATGGTTATAAAAATTTTAAATGAGATAAGGGACTTCAGGAGAGAGATAGGTTTGAAATACGCCTTGATCTTTCACTCTAAATTTCCTCTTCTTGAAGCCAGAGAAATAAAAGAATAGGTAGGACAATTGTCTTGCACCCAGTGACTTGGGTTTAATCTCCAACTCTCTCTATGGATTTCTGAGCCAGCCAAGAATGATCCCTGAACACAGAAACAGGAGTAAACCTGAGCATTAGGGTATAGACATAAAATAAAAATAAACAATAATAATATAAAACAAATTTCTTTTTCTTTTAATTTTAGACCACACCTGTTGACTCTCAGGATTTACTCCTGGCTATACTCTCAGAAATTGGCCCTGGCTTGGGACAATATGGGGATCAACATATGGGACAACTGGGGATCAAACCGCGATCCTTCCTAAGTTAGCACATGCAAGGCAAATTCCCTACCACTGTGCCACTGTTCTGGCCCCCAAATTCCTTCTTCTAAATCTCCAAGAAACATTAAAGCATCAAGATAGGGGTTAGTTCATATGTACTTGTGCTTATTCAGAGTCAGACACTGACAACTTGGACATGGAGAAAGCATGTTTTTTGTTGTTGATATTGTTGTTGTTGTTTTTCATGCACTTGTTTCATAGACGTACTTATTTCCTCCAACATGGGTCTAAGTAACCTGCATAAATTATTTCTTCTCACAATATTAAAAGTCATATTCTGAATCTTACTGAGGTACAGATTCCCTTCAGGTCTCCAATGTCTGGTAACTATTTTTGGGGGGCGGGTCACATCCAGCTGTGCTCAGGAGTTACTCCTGACTTTGGACTCAGAAATCTCCTCTAGCAGGCTCGGGAAACCATACGGGATGCCTGGAATCGAACCACTGTCTCCTGGGTTAGCCACATGCAAGGCAAACACCCTATCACTGTACTATCTCTTCTCCCCCATCTGGTAACTCTTATAATAATCTGAAGATCTGCTGTTGTGCCTTCATCTTCTCTGTCTTCAAAAGATGAATGTGTCAGATATGTGAGCAGGTCTTTGATGGAGAAAGGTAATCCCAGGCCCTATCATAAATGTAAGTTCATCTGGGTCCGGGAGATAGCATGGAGGTAAGGCGTTTGCCTTTCATGCAAAAGGTCATCGGTTAGAATCCCGGTGCCCCATATGGTTCCCTGTGCCTGCCAGGAGCAATTTCTGAGCATGGAGCCAGGAGTAACCCCTGAGCACTGCCGGGTGTGACCCAAAAACCACAAAAAAAAAGTAAGTTCATCATCTCTTCCTGATAGAAGTCCCTTTTTTGTTAGAATTTAAAAGATTTTATTTGTAAGTAAATATTCGAGCAAATATTACTTGATAGCGTAAGAGCTGACAAGCCTGCAATTGTTCTGAATTGGTCTCTGAATTTCTTTCTCATCTTCCCTTACACATTTATAGATCTCTTCTATGTGAGCCTCAACCCTTACAAGTGGCTCTCAGAAAGAAGTCGTGGCTGGCTACAAAAGAAAGAGGTAATCAGAAGCTCACCTTTTACTACCCCCTGTTGTCAACAGCACCTTTCAAGATATGCTTCACAGTCAATGGTTGGCCTAGAAAACGCAAGGTAAAAATATCTGATCTACTTTTTCTCTATGTCACGAAGAGACACGGAGGCATTGGAAGTAGAGCATGGCCTTTAACGGTCACCTAATTACTTGATGCCTTCATTTTATTCTGGATAAAACATAAGGAAAATAGTCCCTACCTCCTAGGGCTGTGGATATGACTAGCTCACACATCAAGTTAAGTAAGATAAATGCATTGGAAGGGCTCAATCCAGTGGCTGGCCCAGAGTAAAGCGCCCTGTAGATAGAAGCTTTTATTACATAAAACTGCTGGTACAAAGATATTTTTCTACAGCTATCATTACACAATGATTTTTAAGAGGCTTAAAATGGCAAAAATGTCAACCATTAATTGGTTACCATTTATATTTGGGGCAAGGAAATAGGTCTTGAGTTGGTATGCTTTTAGGCAAGCATAAAGAGGGGTGAGAGGAAAATCTCTTTTACACTGTACTAGATGATACTTTTTCTAACTGTAAACTGAGAAAATCCTTCTCCTGTGTCTGACTTAAAATGTAACCAAGAAAAAATTTAATAAGTTGTTGGCGAATTGTAGACATTCTAGAAACAGAGCTTCTGACATTTTCTTTCCTTTTGTAGTCAGAGAGAACTTCATAGAAGTGTTTGGGTTTTTTTTTTTTTCTTTTTGGCTATATGTAAAATCTTCAATAAGTGAGAAAAACTGACATCTACATTTCACTTGGAATAAAACATAAACTCATTGTCTGAATCATTTGATTTACAGAGGCTACATTATAGACAAGAATAAGATTCTCAGAAAAAGTAGTCATAGTGTTTTAGTCTGTGACTTCCTCCAAACATAACAAATTCTAAATGAACTCCATTATTTTTAGAAACCACAGGGCATAGACTGTTATGAAATATCTTCTTAATGGGAAAGGCTCCTTTATCCAGATGATCATTTTCTTAGAACTCCCGGAGTAGCTAATTAGGTAGAGATGGAAAGTTCAAAGATCATAGAACTGATACCGTGTTGATACAGATATAGAAAATAACAGCCAGAGTGATGGTAGAGCAGGTAGTGTTCTTGCTTTGCATGCAGTTGACCACGGTTTAATCCTGGCACCTTTTATGGTCCCCAGAGAACTCTAAGAATGTCTCTGAATTCAGAGCCAGGAGTAAGCTCTGAGCACTGTCAGGTATGACTCAACCTTATCTTTGCCCCCCAAAAGAAGAAACTAGAAGATGATTAAGGTTTGCATAGAGAAAAATAAGTCAAAGTGTTGCATTTGACATGTGAAATGGTAAAGAGAGGTGGCAGCTAGGAAAGAGGAGTTTACTATGTTATTCTTTATTTACATTGATGGCCTGAGAGTGAAAGCTTGGGATGGTAGGACTGGTAGATTTAACTGTGAGCACCATGCACCGCATGCAACATGGCCGTCAAGTAATGCCTGAGTTCCAATTGGTCTTCATGATATTAAAGTTAATTTCCTCTACTTGAAAGAATTTTTAGGGCACTTCTGGAGTAAAAAATTTCTCTTTATAGGAAAAAGAATATCAATCCCCACCTCTTCCCAGGTTCCTTTCTCTTGAGGGCTGTCACCTATTCTTGCAGAAAAATTTCAGGGAGATGATGATTAGTAAAGTGAGATAAATTTATTTGGAAAATATTGGGGGGAGAAAGCAAGTGTCTATGCTCAAGAAAGAATATAAGCTCTAGCAGAGTGAAGAGAGCTTTTAATAATTTGGGGAATGGATTATATATATATATTTTTTCTACAACTGCTTTTTCTTTAATTCATTACAAAACTAGTAATTAATAAGACATTTTCCTGGGGGAAAATACTGATCTTCTGGTGGTTTTTTTGTAATGTTCTTATTAAAGCTCTTGTTCTAATCAGAGAACCTCTCTTCCCAGGGAATCCAAATGATGTTCTGGGCTCATTCTTCTGGCTTTTTTTTTTCTGGCTATTTTTTTTTGTTTTGTTTTGTTTGTTTTGTTTTGAGGCCACACTTGGCAGTACTCAGGGATTGCTCCTGACTCTTCACTCAGGAATTACTCCTGGTTTTACTCAGGGGACAATATGGGATACCAGGGATGAGACCCGGATTGAATGCATGCAAGGCAATCACCCCACCTGTTGCACCATCTCTCTGGCTCTCAGAATTCTTCATCTTAAAGTTTCTTGAGCTCTTGGATGGGTCATGCATTTCAAAGTCCTCTCTACCTGGGGTTAAAAAAGGCCTGTGAGTCGCAAAAAGAACCCCTACTGCCTTTTAAAAAAGCAAAACAAAAGCAAACAAAAAGGCCTCTGTGCCTTTGGGCTGAGTCCCCACCACCACGAAATACTGAGTCTGTTCCAATTTACTTTACCTTTACATTACCAGCCTGTGGTAACGAGATAAGGGAATAAACTGACTTATGAGGCAATGAACTGCTAAAGTTGTTGGTATTCCAATGCAGCGTTATGATATTTTGTACTGGATTATCATTGGTTTCAGCTATTCCAAGAAAAATAATAGAGACAGATCCAGAGAGGTAGTACAGTGTATAGTTACTTGTCCCAGCACCACATATGGCTCTCAGAGCCCCACCAGGAGCGATCCATTAGTACAGAACCAGTAATAAACCTTATGGATATGGTCAAAATCCAAAATAGCATAATAATAAACAATAGATAAAAGTAAGACTTTCTCAGCGTGTTCGAAATAGAAGGCCATTTAGTATTTGGCTCTTCAAAGAGAAAATAATTTCTGGATTTTCATATAGATACATTGATCTTTTGATGTCTTGAGTTATGAGATTATAAAATGAGATCTGTTTCTAATGGGTTGATGTGCTCTTTTGGCTTTTGATTACTAGGACAGTGGGGACAGGATTATTATTTGTATAAAAGTATTTAATTTTTCTTCCAGATTTTTTCTCATGCTGCTTTTGTGGCTGAGATGTCTTTCTTCTTCTCCCATCCAGTTAAAAATCTGCATTTTACATAGGAATTCAAGTTCCATATTTCCATATTTTTTGTCCCCCAATTCACAATACAGATCAGGCAAAGAGTCTGTATTGAGGTGTATATGGGGGCATTTACTGTACCTCCTATTTCTATACAGTCAGTGTAAAGAACACAGCCTGTGGTAAGAATTGGGAGGCCTTATCTTTTCTTTTTTAAAATTTTTTAATATATATATATATATCTATATAAATCCTTCACCACTG